>VXBQ01005244.1:346056-451232 GCA_013400175.1 Phainopepla nitens
GCCCCGGGAGCCCCACCCCCGGGCTCCTTCCCCGAGTGTCCCGCACCGGCCGCGGGAGCCTGGACGTCTGTGCGTGTGGAGCCGCCGTGCTGCCCGGTGCCCGAGTTCCGCGGGGAAAGGGAACTCTGGAGAACGGGTTGGCTCTGCGCCTACGGCAACGGAGGGGCCCCAGGCTTGAGCTTTGTAGCAGTGGTGCTGCCGGACATAAAGCCAAGAAAGCAGGACCGTCTGGGACAGCCGAAAGTACCAAATCAGTGCCACAGGCTCAGACATCAAACCCAGTAAATGGGTAGATTAGAGACTCACAACACAACGGTTTGTGTTGGAAGAGACCTTAAAGACCAGATTGTTCCAAACCCTTGGGCCATGGACAGCAACACCTTCCACTAAACCAAATTGCTCAGAGACCAATCCAACGTGATTCTGAGCACTTCCAAGGCATCCACAACAAATCTTGAGGCTTAACTTCCTAGGGGACTGCCAGCAGAGCTGGAAATCTACCTCCCTGCATGCCTACTCTGCCTCCTGATCTGGGCTACTGTCTGAATGTCTGTTCTAAGGTGCTTTTATTCTGTTTCATGTCTGTGCCTCAGCCACGTGTCACTGAAAACAACTCACCAATGCCATGGGATCACAACAGCCTTTCCAGTAGCTGTCCTGACCCAGGGATTCACTGCTGAATCTGGGACACTGAGCTTGTCCTAGCAGCACGGGACTACTGATTCAGCTAAAATATCAGACTTACATGTCTCTTGAAACTTGTCCAGATGTGAGTTGGTGCAGAGAGATGGGCACCCTGACAGTGATCTGAGCCCTCATACAACAAAGGTCTCAGATATGCAGCGTGGGGATCTTCTGGTAACACGCTCTTCTCCACTGATGACACGAACAGCCTGGGTGACTGGGCTAGGCTAGACACCTGACTACCAGAGTGCCTGAAGTTGGGTAAGATGAATCCCTTCAAACAAAACTTCAGAATTTGTCACAGCATTTGGTAGACTTGGAAAGTATCCTTACATATTAGTAAAATAAGGTTAATTCTTTAGAAACAGATAATTGGATTAACGTCTTGATGACCAGTGACTAATTCCAGTTGGAATGACAAATCTTGACTCTCATCACATCTTACTTTTACTTTAATTTGAAGGCAAAATAGCAAACACCCAAGTAAGAACATTTGATATATTGATAAAAAGCTTCAGGATATATTCTAAAACTATATATCATTTATATACTACTGTTATTAATTTCTGTAGGTATTATCTTATGCAGTTATTGGTTTAATAATAATCCAGCAGGTTCTGAAAAACAATATTCAATTTGCAAAAGCAAAGCCAGGAATTGTTTTCATCACTCCAGAAGCAGAATCTCTACAATATCTAAGAAAAAAAAAACAAAAAACCAAAAAACCTAAAAACTAGCAGATAAATTACTTTTGTGCTGTGCAGCTAAGCTCATGAGACTATGTCCATTTCAATCCAGAAAGCAAAGAAAATTCCAGAAAGCTTAATGTCAAGAGGTATTGTGATATCTTCATGACTCCACAGTGCACTGGCCACAGACCTAACAGCATGGCTACAGGCTGCCTTGCATCACACACTGACTGGAGAATTATAATTTGTGTGAATAATCTTCTGTGCCACAGCCAGCAGCTCTAGCTCCTAATTTCTGCAGATCTGTGCACAGGGTGACATCACATCTCACAAAGTGGCCTTGCTGCATCCCCACGCTCTCTGTCCTCCCACCAGCACACTCCTGCACATTCAGTGTTCACGCTGTTCTCACGTCAGCTCAACAGATGCAGCTGATGTGACAGCCAGATGCCTGTGATACTGCAAATGCTCTGAAGAGCAGCTGTGCTCTGGCTCCATCACTTTTCCTTTGCTATGCTGAATGCAATAAGATGCCTAAACCAAAACCTGTATTGATCCAGTTTATCAGCTTTTATGGGGTGTGGGGGACAAGTGGTGACAGCACTGGAGACTGAAGCATCTGGGAAAGTGTGCCACAATCACAGCTCTCACCAGCTTCTGCATGATTCTGGTACAACCATCTCCCACCAGTTCACAGAACTGGAGGTGGCTCTCTCACCATTAAACTCTTTCAGCACGTATAACTGAGGTTGCTTCTCTCCCAGTCTTTCCACACTATCAGTCTTCAAGGCAGTCCAGAGGGGAAAAAGCCAACAGACTAGCAGTAGAGCAAGACAAATGTGAAGTCTGGCATCTAGACACTTACTTGGACTATAAGGAGGCAACAACATTCCCCCATCACCACATTCCTTGGTATGTGTGCCTGTATTCCCTGGTGCAGCATTATGTCACACTGCCATGTCTTGGCACAGACCACCACCCAGGCTGTCAACTGTTGACATCTCCAGAAACCCTGGACAAATCCCTTCTTGTTTCCTAGTGATGAGGTACAAGGAGGAAGCTGCTCTCTCACAGGAAATGATTAAGGAATCACACTTGCTAAGTCCTACAAAATTCTGGGTCTGGAGCAGCAGCTACCCACAAAAAACAAGGTGCAGGCCACACTAACAGTCAGTTTGCTTCACAGCATGAGTGAGGAAAGCTCTCTCTCTAATGCAAGAGAAGGAATAAATTTTGCCTCCATACGAGACAGCAGCTCCTGCAACTGCAGGCTGCTCGGCAGCATCTCGGGAGAAATTTTCTTCCCTGGAGCACTGTGAGCCCATCAACTCATTTGTTGTGTTTTCCCTTTGGATGAAGTAGTGCCTCCCAGCTTGTGCTGAATTCGGATCCTGAGTAGCCAAAAGGTTTATGAGATGTCAGACTTTGCCTGTCCCACTTCACCTCCAGGAGAACACTTCTTTCCTTACAGTTTCAGCATTTAACATGGGAAGTCCAGAACACTGAACCCACAATTTTGAATACCCTGCTTCCCACAATGTCTATTTCTGTAACAGTATTGAGGCACTGCTCAGCTCCAAATATGTGCCTATGCCCCATTTCATCATTTAGGAAAAGCACACACCTTATTATCTGCCTTGTAATTGGAAACTTTTATGTTTGGAGTCATTCTGTAACATAGTGTTTCAAAAATTTCCTCTCCTCTGTTTTGAAATACTTCAATCCATACCGGGTCATCCAGTTTCTTCCTTAATACATATATTAATCTTAAGTAAGAGATAAAACATACTTTGGATAACATAATCATCAGTAAAATCTCAATGCAAAAAATACTGGCATTTTTATATTAATGAAATAAACTCTATACCTAAAGTTACAGATATATATATACAGGCTCTGGCATACCAGGGGGACCAAGTGTCCTTGGATCTCAGTGATCTTAATGGGTGTTTTACAACTGGTTTCCCAATTCAAGGTCTCCTGCACCTTTGATTTTACCTGTTGATGATTCCTCTGCCTGGATATTTGCCCAGTGTTGTAGTCCTTGCATGAAGCAGGCAGGCATTTGTGTTCTAGGAAGCGGCAGAACTGCACTTTCCACAAGCAGCTTTATGATGGGCCATAAAGGTGAACAAGAAGGTGGCAAGGGTATTTTGAAGGAAATGAGTAAGACTCAGAAAAGCTGGTGGAGGAAGACAGCAAGGACCAAATGGAATTCAAGAAAGATTAGAGCATAGCTCGGGTATAGCAGCATATGGATATCCACGTTTTCTCTTTGCCAGGTATTATGGGCTTGCAGATGTGCATCTCCTGGTTAACACCCTAGCTAATGAATCAAGAGCTATTTAACTGCATGCAGAGGGAAATGGGTGCTTCAGAGCTCTGAGCAGGTATCAATGCCAGGTACAGAACTGATGGGAAAAAGAAAGTGAAAAGGGAACATGACAGCTAAATTTTGCCTCCGTTTTAATGTCATGACACTTGAAGATTCAATAGACAGCAATTTATTGTACAAATTTCAGACTATACTAAGAATGGAAAGACTTCCAAGATAGCAACATATTAAAAGATAATATTGTTCTGCAAGCAGCATAGATGTGAAAGAAAATTCAAGTCATTTATTAATGGTAATATGTTCAATTGCACTAAACAGGGGCAAGATATTTGGCTCAATTAAAACAAAATTTAGTGTGCTTAACTTTGGACAGAGCATTATTTATCACATGCATTCTGTAGCAGGCATGGAGCTAAAGCTGTTCTTCATTATTACAAATATGCATAATGTCATTTTCTCACTGGAACGAAGTAAGACCGTGTGCATCAGTGATCCTAAACTACAATTCCATAATATCTTATTAACAGTCCCTGTTTCATATACGGGAACAAGATCAATCTCCTAGTGGGGAGAGTGTTAACACTGCAGCCTCAGGAACAAAATATTTGTGTGGTACTAGAGACATGGTTATGTCAGATTTTATCAGTTGATGTTGCTGGTGCTCTTGCAGTTAAAATGTCTCACTAAAGGTTTCTATAACTGAGCAAACCTTCCAGAAATGCTGAATCTTTAGGACTGGAAGTTCAGTCAGATAAGCAGTGCATAATTAGTCAGTAGTCACATGAATTTATCTGAACCTATTTGGACAGGAAATAGGGCTGTTAATCTCACAAAATTAGGCTCTCACAAACCTTACAGTATTGCTGATTTCAGTCTTCTTAGCAATATTTTCAGAAAAGCTTCTCAGCGTGCTTTTTATACATCCCACCAGTAACCACATTTTCAAATCCTATGTGCCCCTTTCAGGAGTTTTATTCATCTCTGCCTGTACCTACCAGTTAGAGTTGAACAGAACACCCTCTAATACTAAAGCAGCCACCCTTCACATCTGCTCAGCAGTAGTACTACTTTCAAGAGGCATCCTTGCAAGTCCAGCAAGCATTAAGCAGATATTTAATACTCCACCAAATAGTAGGGCCTGGCTAAATACAAATAACACAAAAATATGAAAGAAATAAAAAAATTACTGGATCAAACCCACGGCGCCTCTGTCCTTCCCTTGATGAGATATAAAAGCTAATTTCGAAATTGTCAGAACAGGAAAAGCATTTCATGTTATTTTCCCAGTAAACTCTTCCCAACTTCTACAAAACTGGTTTAGGAACATCCTAACCAGCAGTTGAGGTTATGTATCTTAGAGCAAACTGTGAGGATCAGCAGTATCCTGAAGCAGTCCCACAACATTCCTGTTGTGGATTACAGGGCAGGAATCATCAACTGGCACCATCTACCACTCTGGGGTGACTACCTGGGCCCCTGTGTCACCTTGCTGCAGCACCAGGAGAGCCCAGCAGTGATCCCAGGGAGATGGGTGACTGGACAAGGGCTTAATGGTTTTAAAGAGCAAGAGGGTAGGCTTATATTAGATATTGTGAAGAAGTTCTCCACTCTGAGGGGGGTGAGGCACTGGCATAGATGATCCAGAGAAGTTGCAGATCCCCCATCCGTGGAAGTGTTCAAGGTCTTCTTGGATCGGGCCCTGAGCAACCTGGACTAGTGCAAGGTGCCCCTGCTCATGGCAGAGGGGTGGAACTAGATGATCTTTAGGGCTCCTTCCAACACAAATCACTCTGTGGCCGTGATCCACACACTGAGGCAGGGAGTGCCGTCACATGCCATGGTGATGAGACACCGCGGGCACCAAGCTACCACACTGACCTGTCTGCATGACACTTCCTGCCCTCCAGCAGGAAAGGGAAGGGAAAAGCAGCTCTCCTTAGTTTGAACTTCTTCTGGTGATGCACAAGTGGCTCCTATACAACTAACTGACTGTGAGCTGCAGACCCAAGATGTAAAACAAATGAATTCTTTGCTATTTAAAGTGATGTTTTTCATAGCTTTCAAAGCCCTGCGAGCGTTTGACTCACAATCCCAGCACCATATGACTGGAAATCAGAAAAATAAAGCCTGGTGGAATCTCATAATGAAAGTTGTTGTTTTTCTTTTCCAGAAAACACAGGCAAAGAGACTTATGAAATGCTGCAACAAGGTCAGAGGGGCATGAGCAATTGCCCTGAAGACCTATGGTGCAGTGCACAGTTTTGACAGTAATACAATGATACTCAAATAAGCAACAAAAACCAAACCAATCCAAATATTTGCAACTGTAATAACATTTGTTTTCCTATACCTTATTCCCTTTTCCATTCCCTCAGGACTACAAAAAAACCCTGACAGATTAGTAGGATAGAGATCTGAATGCTACCTCTGGCAACACATCTACTGCTGAGACCAAAGTCAGTATGGAATAGCTTACAAGAAGGTAGTCATTTAAAGAAAATGAATTAGCATCTAAAGAGAAATAAACAAATTTTCCATGCTGAAAGAAAGTGATTTTTCATGTGCACAAGATGAGGAACTTGGCAAAGTTGCCATGACTTAAAGACAGCCAGAATTACTAGAATTAATCATTCTCTGCTTCAATACATGTCTTGACTTCAATCCTGTTAAAGATGGAAATAGGAGGAAAAGTGAGAGAAATCCAGACAGGCTATACTGTAAGATTGTGCTGAGTGACTCTGCCTGAAACTGAAGCAACAAAGACCTGCCTGAAACATAAGAGATATCAGAGGTTGATGAGATTGTGCCAAGGACTGAAGAATCCAATCACACACACACAGAGAACTGTCACACTTCTTACCTGCAGGGAATAAATCAGAGAGGCAGACATAAGAAAGACATCTTTCAGAAGCAAAGGCTTCTGAAAAAGCCTGCTATGTGTGTTCATTTACAGAATATTACCACATACTGATATGTGTACAGAAGTGAATTCATCTACATCCAAGGCACTGGAGCTGAAAAACATCCTTCTGCCTAAAATGTGGATATTATACTCAAAAATCCCCATCTTCTCTCCTAGCAAATTCACAGTCCATGCACAGTCAGAACTACTTTTGCTTCCTGTCCTGCAACATTGACACAACTGAGAGTTAACTTTCTCCTGTATGGTTTAATAATTTTGTGTGTGTTGAATGCTTTATTGCATGTCATGGCATGCAGCATAGGAAACCCTAGGTGCCAAAGTTGCAGCATTTTTTGAAAGCAGATCTGAGGCTGGAGAAGGGGTGATAGATTGTTTAATTTCAGGGTAATACAAGATGGGATTTCCCTCTGCTAGCTTTGGTTGTCCAGAGGCAAAGTAGGCTCTTGGTTTAAGGACTGGTTCAGACACTCCTTATGATCAAATCAAAAAAAAAGGAGGCTGCAGAGCAATTCACCTAAGATAGAGGTCTTTTATAACTGGGAATTCTCCGGGAGATCCTACTCTCTCAATGCCATCTTAAAATATAGACATCATTCATTATTTTATTAAAATTAGCAGTGATGTTATTTATGCAAATAGAAGACATTGAGGTGTGATATAGTGCTGCTGAGCTATCTGTGGTCTTACCTGTTAATTGTTACCTGCTGAGAGATTGTGTAAGAAAAAATGGAGTTACCCACTCTTTAATCATCATGATTATATTTAAGATCTTGTAGAAATGTCTTTCTTTCTACGTTCTCCTTGAGAGTAGGAGCAGACTGAAATACTTTTGCCTTCCTTTTAGCAATATGCTAACCTCCACCCAAAGCAGGAAAAGACAAAGGAGAGCTGTAATGCTCAAATGAGAACCAAATTTTGGGAAGCATCAGAGTGGGTTGGATGAACGAACCAGCTGTAGGCTGGAAGCCAAAGGTGGCACGATGCCAGCCCTGCTACATGCAGAGCACCATGCAGAAAAATGTTCTTCACTGAGGAGGGGGAAAGGCATCCACTGTACCCACAGTGGGTGCAGTTGATTTTCCTAAGGTACCCATACCCATATGGGTACCTTTTTTGCAACCATATATTTTAAATCAGTCGTACATCTGTTTCTGGGTGTATAAGAACTTGTCAAACCTGTGATCATTTGCAAACTTCATTGTGTTCAAGTGGAACCAACAAAGCATTGATCTCAAGAAGCAAAATCTCAACTGCACAGTACAATCCGTTCATTTATTTCATAGAAGACTTGATGGAGAGTTGTAGTCAGCTGAAATTTCTCCAGTTATACTTGTGATACAGTCACAAAATTAATTGCAATGATTTTTCTGGCATTTGCTTGGATACCTATTCAGTATTTTTTAATGGTCTTAATTGTTCAGAGAAGTTCCACATTTCTCAGAAGTTTCCAGATAATTATTTTTTATTGAGCAGAAGAAAAAACACATTAAAAAATTATCCACTCTTAAAGGTCAAACCAATGATCAAACCAGTCTCTACTGTAGCTTTCTTACACTCAGCAGTGCTGTACAACTTCACCATTGTAATGAAATAACACATTTGCTTCTGATGTACTGACCTGGCAGTGCAAAATTAATATGGCATTACTTTTGCATGATGATATTGAGTTTATATTCCTAGGTTTTAGATTTTTTTTTTTTTAAACACATATAGCAGCAATACGTGGCCAAAAGTCAAACAAAGTCTCCCTAAACCCAACCAGGTAGTTGGAAGCACACAGGAAATCTGCATTTGCAACTACAGCGACCCAGGGCAGTTCTCTGGCCATGAAGGCAAAGTACCAGCACAGCTTTTGTCAGCACAGCTAAACTGCTTTCTCATCCCTAAGACAGGATACTCTTGTTTGAACAGTCACTGATGAATAAACCTCCTCTCACAGGTGACACCCCTTGGAAGCTTATACTCTTTACAGAACTCTTGCCTTTTTTTCACTTTCTTCACTTTTATTTCACTTATTTCACTTCTTTATTTGGACTACTTTTAAAGGAAGTTGCCAGCCCTCACAAGCCCAAATGACTAGGGATAAAGGTGTGAATGAGTGACTTACCACTGATGTTCAAGACCACACCAATTACAAAACAATCCTCGCTTGTTATCATAGTAGAGGTCACATTTGGGAAAAAAAAAATCCAAAAGAAAGAATTTTGCTTGTTTTGTAGACTTTAAAGATTATGAGCTAAAACTTTTAAAACAAGAAAGGCTAATAAATGAATTAAGGAATGATAATCTGTGGTAAATAGGGTTAACAATAGTCAGAAAGACATTTTGAACATAAAGGGAGCAAAAGGAATACTAACAGTGGGACTGGAAATTATAAAATTGCCAAGAATAATCCAGAAAAGGCAGAAGCGTTTGATAAATAACTGATGTATCTCTGGCCAGGGATCAGATGATGTGATCATTTCATAAGAAAATCATGAAGCAATTTTCACTCCAACAGTGCATCAGAAGACGTCAAATAAGAGCTACTGATTTTGGACATATTTATAGCATTAAGTCTCAAAATGAATATATGAGAGTCTAAAAGGACTGTGTAAGCCCCTCCAGACCATTAGTGCTGATCTTTTCAATAAATCTTGTAATACCAGGAAAGTTCAAGAAGATGAGAAAAAGTAAGGTAACACCAGTATTAAAACAAAAATTAAGAGAGAGCAAAGGATACAACTCAGGTATTTCCAGATTTTTGGGCTGACTACCATCAATCCCGGGCAAAATAAAGGAATGGCTCATACTGGAACCAATCAGTAAGGCATAGGAGGGAGGCAGTGTAATTATTGCCACTCAGTGGGGTTTTTTGGCAAATAGATCCATCAAACTAACCTGATATCTTTCTCTGATGAGATTACAAATTGCCTGATAGAGCTAATGGTGTCACTATATTTGGGTTTCTACACGACATCTTACGCAGTCAGTACCATATATTACAAAAAAAAAAGTTGATTAAGGATGCCATGAATCAACACCACACACGTTAAAGGGACTAAAACCGGCAAGTGCTCACGTACCAGAATGTCACTGCAGGGATGTGTGCTTTCAGTGAAGTTCTGTGGGGATCCAGTCCTACACCAGTTAATTTTTTTGCTTGAGACATGGAAGGAAGCATAAAGCCATCGTTGATGAGAACTGTAGATAACACAAAGACTGGGTGAGGAATATATAATTAAGATGATGGATGGCTGATGCAGAGGGATTTGGAGCACTTTATGATGCGTCAGAAGTGATGTATGATATTACTGCACATCAAAAATTGCCCATTTTCTCCCACATATACATGGGCCAACAGAAAGACACATAAAAGGGGAAATATAAAAGCAAACATTCAATGCTTAGCCAAATTTTACCACCTGGTAAGGTGGACATAAATAAAAACCACTTTAATCAGACCAGCTGGTGGTCATATGTCTTTGAAACAAAGGAAGTAAGGCATCTCTAGGGATTTAATTTGGAGAAACAATGTTCCTTATGAATATGAGATCTCATCTAAGCAGGAACATAACTCCTAGGGAAGAACATGCATTCTCAGTTCAGTTCTGTGGCCAAAAAAGGAGCCCCAGATCTCTTAAAAAGATGTGGAGCTGGTCCTGGTTTTGCACTGAACATTGATGTAATCACAACTGGAATATTGTGTTCTGGAAAGGATATTGGTAACTGAGAGGGAACAAGGCAGCACAGAGAAAGATTAAAGAACAAGAGAAAGCATCTGTTAGTAACACTGCAGGAACTTAATCTAGTTAATGAAAGAAAAGGTTAAAAAGAGATTTGAAGAGTTTGTAAGTACTTACGAGGGAATACAACTTTGTTAATGGGTTATTCAGTTCAGCAGACAAAGTAAAGTAAGTAAATGAAAGTTAAGGAGATACAATGGAGATAAGATGCAAAAACTTGTTGTGGTGAAAACCACATCTTATTACAAGATCAGTTTTCAAACAAAGACTGAATATAGTTTAAAAGCCAGTACTCTACATGAAACACGATTCAGCTCAGGAGAGTCCTACAGCCTGCAACACACAACAGGTCAGACTGTGGGAACTGCTGCCCTTACTACTTATTTATGGGGCAAAACTGAACTGGAAGGGTAAATACTATTAGGTTTGTGTGAATAACATGAGCAGATAAACAAAGGAGAAAAAAATTCCACTGAAAATTATAGAATGATGTTTTGTAAAACGGGTGTGAGCATAGAAATCATGTGAAGATAGAGGAAAAAAACCAGCAAGAGGAGTAATTCCTCATAGAAGCAGTTTGTAAGGAAAGGAGAAGCCATATCTAAGACAGTGCTGCATGGTATATAATTCAAGATTCAATCTAAATGTACTAATTCCTTCACAAAACAATAGGTGATATTCTAAACTGTCAAATTAAACAGAGGGAAAATACTATCTGCCACCCACTGCTTCCTGCATTTTGATAGTTAAAAACCTTCACTTTACTTGCAGAGTGCTTTAATTTCAGCCTTATGTTTTCAATTTCTCTCAGATCAAGCTCCTCATCTCCCCAAATTCTCCATAGATTTGAGACTGGCGTGTGAATAATAGAGGCGCTCACTCGCTGTTAACAATGGCAAGTACAAAATAAGCAGGAAAGAGATATATGCTTTGCCAGGCCTTTTAATTACAAATTTGGCTTGGTTCATGCAAGTTCAACTCAATCCAGATTCTTCTGTAAATGTTGAGCATTGAAATCCAACAGAGAAATGTTGCTGGAATTACATAAAGGATGAATTTAACTCAGACGTCTTAATGCCTGTGTGTTTCACATGTTCATGTCTCTGGTTGCATCATGCAGGAAGCAAATGCACAGATTGCAAACCATTGACAAAAGCCTTTTACAAGGAGCAGCTGAAATGTTTGCCAGTTCCAAATACATTGCAGGTATGGGTCTTTTCAGTCAACTCACTGATTTCCTTTTTTTTCTTTTTTTTTTTGTGCAAAATGATTCAGTGCCTGGGCACAATCCAATTATAGATTTTACTTCTTTCTCTTGGTTCTACTTGGTGGGTTGTTTTTTTGCAGCCCTGCCAGAATGAAAGTCTCCCTTACCCTTGCCCCAGCAATACTCAGTGGAGCAGCTGATGGGAGAAAATAGATCACTGAACTGGTGTTCAGCGGGAAGAATTTGATTCAAAAGCAGATGGTAGATACCCCCCAAAAAGGACATTTCCAGAGCAGCACCAGACTCCAGACACATATAAAGGATGAGGTGAGCCAGAGGCGTCCTCCACCCCAGAAGTGCATGTCACCCAGGCACATGACATTTTGCAGCTGCAATCCAGGATGTTTGGTGTTGCAAATGAAGAGTGCAAGCAGAAATACAGCCAAGATACAAATAGACAAAGTGCATTTGTAAAATCAATGAGTCTTTATCAATCATATACAGGCAAAGCCTGCTTTAGCCACATTATATATGCCTGCACCTTTCCCAGAGTTGCACACTGCACGAGTGTGGGCTTATGCGTGCACTTTTTAGCATAAGCAGTGTAAAATTTCTGCTGGATGCATTAAAATACCATGATTCCTTCCTGTGCACAAGCTATTTCTTTAAAAGTTTCAGTTCCTTTTTGACACCTTCACTCTTTTTCTTTGACCAAGAAAAAACAACCTTTCCCCCCTTTTCTTTGTAGCACTAATGCATTTTTAGAGAGAAACTACTTTTTTTTTTCCCTAGCTCAATTCAGCATATAGATTACCTACTGGATGAGAATTTTACAAAATCAATTAACAAATAATTATTTTTTTAATAAAAGTAGTGTGTTTTAAGTGCTTAAGGCAGGATTTAAAAGGCTATGATATTTAAGGAAGCAACCAATTTCCGCAGTATTAACTGGTAATTAAAAGGTGTGGTTCAGCTTCTTTGTATTCTGGAAAGGTTCATTAATGCTCTAAGAGTCTTCAGCTCTCCATACTAGAGACTTTTCTTAGAACCTACATGGTCCTCCATCACAATTCAATTACATTTTAACTTTGTACAATTTCTTTATCAGTTCTTTTTTTATACTAAATATATCTATAATGATCTCTGTTGTCTGTTAAATCTTACAAATTATGAATGTGAAACAGGGAAGGAACTTCCTTTATTCATCTGCTTTTGCAGCATACAGATCTCCTTATCCTAGCTCAGTGTGAGTTGGTTAGACTGTCTCCCAGAAAGTTTAGGATGAGATCAATTTTGAGTGAGTCACAATCTTCTGGTGTCTTGCTAAACCTAAGGCTGGGGAGCTGCAGATCTCCCTGCAGAGCTATAGAAGAAGTATTCCTGCTTCTCTAGAAGCTCTACAGATCTTCCCTGTAGTGGTGCCACCCTGGGACCCCATTATCCACCTTTAACTGAAAGTGGCCCTGCACAGAGGCAGATAAGAAGTTAACATTGCAGATTTCAGAGGCCACGGTCTCAAAAAACAGGATAGTGAGTGCATGGACAGCTCCATCAATAGTCATTACAAAGAGGGTACCTAACTGATTCTGGGAAATCATATTCAAATATTTAAACAAGACTCTTACCATCCATAATGATCATAAAAACCCCTACAATGAAGCACTACCTACTTGTAATTGTTGATTATATGCTGGGGTTTTCAACTGAGGCTTTTTCCTTATTTGCCTTATTATCACAAAATTGGGCAGAGATAGTTAATATAATGCACACAAAAAAATGAGACCTTGCACAGAGCAATCTGTACTTTTGTTCCTCATTTTCAGTTTTATTAGAGACAACACTAAGCAATTTTATGTTGAGGCAGAGTGAGGCAAAATTGAATACATTTTTCTCTCAGTGTTTTGTATAGCAAAAATACGAAGAACATGTTTTCTTTGAACAAAAACAACGATCACTTCATTAACATCTTAAAGCTATTACCAAGAACAGAGGCAGATATGAACCTGCCCAGATTCTGTCTTGGGTTTGTGGGGGTTTTGTTTTTGTTTTGGTTTTGTTGGTGTTTTTGTTGTTGTTGTGTTTGTTGGTTTGGGTTTTTTTGGGGTGGGGGTATTTTGTTGGGGTTTTGGGGGTTTGTTTGTTGGGTTTTTTGGCTTTTTTATTTGTTTGCTTGCTTTGGTTTGTTGAAGGGGTTTTTGTAATTATTTTTGTGGTTTTTTTTTGTTCTCCTCATAGCCTGTACATCCACTTAAGAAAAAGCTTGAAAACCAGCTAAGCTTGCAAAACATCTCTTCCAGGTCAGAGAGTTGTTTACATGATAGCAATGTTTACCCAAGCAAAGTACTGTGACACTTCATTAAGACACACAGCAGGAGCAGTGATATCCTAGCATCTATCTGCAAGATGCATCAGGACTAGGCTGTGGTCCTGGTGCTGCAAGAACCCCCTTTTCACTCTTACCTTTACATTTGGGTGCTCCCCTCACCGTATCTTCAGTGGCTGAGCTTCAAAGGCAGCCTGCAGGAACAGGGCAGAGACAGGTTTAAATTTGTTATAGCTGCTTGCTCCCAGTCCTGGCCTAAAGAGTCTCCCTGTTCTTTCTGAGAGACCTGTGGGGTGGGAGGCCATGCTAGAAACCACAGGTTCCCCATGTGCTTTCATTCCTGTGCTGAATGCTACCCTTTTAATCAACTTCTTAGTGACAACTCTTGGGTTCCAGGGTTGCAACTGGCAGCCTGCTAACTCTGTTGTGCAACAGTATCTGCTGGACAGATGTGTTTGGATATAACAGTACCAGAGCGTATTTTTAGTGAGTGCTCATGAGCTGTTTTCTGGATGGTAGCCCAGCGTGCCTTCAGGTTCAGCTCAAATAAAAGAGAGAAATGGGGTGCTTCAGCAATGTCAACAGAAACGTCCATGAATGGCCAAATCCTCAGCATGAGAAAAGAAAGGAAAACACAGGCATTTGGTTTTAATCAGCATGCTTCCATTGGGAGCTCTCTGCATCCTTGTCTGCTGTCCCCTGTCTACTTTGACCTTCAAACAAGTGGTTGGAGAGCAAAAAGCTTCAACACAAATGAAGTCACTGTGAAGCTTGGTCCAAGCCTGACAGCAAGCAGAGCCGCTGATCTCTGCGTGGCCCTTCCTGAGAGCCAGTGAAGAGGTGCAGGCAGAAAACAGGGACGTGCAGGTGCTCTTTCCCTCCAGTCACTAGCCATGAACTCATGAGTAGAAGAAGAAAATTAAGTTCACTCTCACTTGGGATGCAGTAACTTGTTTTGCCTTCCTGCCAACTTGAGAAAAGACCTGTGCCTGAGAGGAAAGGCTCAGACAAAACAGGTAGTGTTTGTATGCGGATGAATGGCAGATAGATACCTTCCCTCTTTAGGAAGGGCAGTTGTTTTGCTGGCTTGTGTTGAGTGTCTTCACTGAAGCAAATTACTATTTAAAAGGGACCCTCAAATGCCATAACCAGATGTACACTATGTATTGATCTTCCTGAGTTATCTCAGCTGGTTTTCAACCTCTCTTCTACCTATTCTTCTTGATCTCTCTCACCTTTCGCTGCATAAGCAAATGTATTTGCCAAACACTGAATGTGATTTCCCATCAGGGAAATATTTCCCCTTTGTTTCCTATTGATTCTGTGGAGGAAAAGAAGAGACTGTATTATTTAGTATTCATGCACTGAAAGAGCGCCTGGATTCTTTTTGCAAGTATAATTTTTGTCAAACAAGTCATCTGAAGGCTGGGTAAACCTCTGTTGCTTAAATTATTTAAGGACTACTGCATTACCATCCTAGTATGTCTGCATTAAAAACATACAGGAGGAAAATAGCACATTTGGCAGTAAAATGTTCTAGTAAGCTGCTAATAAAAAATAAATTAGCATGATGTAGCAATTGTAATTTAATAATCCTCAGCCTGCTATGATATGCAGCAGAGTAAGCAAGCCTCATTTGTTTCTTACACATACACATTTTATGTGTGTAAATATATTTGACATCAGCTTATATGCACAGCTATGTTCTTTCCTAAGGATTCATGTATCAAATGATATTCAAATTATATCTGGCTCCAAAAAAAGCCCTGCTGGGATATCCAGCAACTAAATTAGTTCATTTGGAAGTTGTAGTGATCATTTTCAAACAGGAGTTACAGAAATAAGGGACTACACAGATTTTGTGTGATTAATCAGGGCATTTTATCGGCCAGTACTTCTTAGAATAGCTAATTGGTTTTCCAGTATCTATGCATGGTAGTTCTTGGTTAGCTGTGTATTAACAAAGGCCAAGTCACTGTCCCTGCACTGTCAGACATCATTATTTTCAATCAGACCAGTCAGTTTCTAGGGTAAATTACAAATCCATTGAATATTTATTTGTTGTGCCAGACAGAGCTCATACATTTGACCCAAATTAAACCTTTCTTGCTTTCTGGCATTAAGAGATAAAAACTGAATTGAATTTCTTGTTTGCTTGCTGATGTCTTTTAAAAAATAATTGCCACCTCCTTTTTGTTTGGAAAAAGTATCTTTTTTTCTTTTCCTTTTTTTCCCTTCCCCTCTCCCCTTTTTTTTCAGCTTAAAGTGAGAAGAAGCTACACCTCTGACAACAAGGGTGAGTGTACCTTTTAAAAATATACCACCAGGAAGGGCAAACTTAGCCTTGACTAGTTGACATATCTGAAATAAATTATTTCTCTAATTATCTGTTTAAAACTTTGTATTGAGTGTAGTAGGTGAGGAACAGATTCTGGCTTGGAGCAGGCATGTGTGCCTGCGAAAGTGCATGAAGGCACCACTTCTACCATCCGGTACAATTATCCTGGTATTTTGGCTCAAGTGAATAAAAGTAAGTGGATTGCTTATGTCTGAACTCTTTCTGGGAGCAAATAAGCAGAGGAAATGAAAACATCCTTTAAAACTGTTCAAATCATAGAATTATAAATGGTCTGGGTTGGAAGGCACCTTTAAAGGCCATCTTATCCAACCTCCCTTGCAATAAGCAGGGTCATCTTCAACTACATTGGGTTGCTCAGAGCCCCATCCAACCTGACCTTGAATGTTTCCAGAGATGGGGCATTTATCATCGCTCTGAGCAGTGTTTTTACCCTCATTGTAAAAAATTTCTTCCTTGTATCTCATCTAAATCAACCCTATTTCAGCTTAAGACCATTACTCCTTGTCCTACTGCAACAGGCCCTGATAAAGTGTTTGTCAAGTCAACTGAAAACCTACTCTTTCCCTCCCACTTCTCACTTCTCCTTCATTTCTTATTTCAAAGAATAACCAGGACAGAAATTATGATGAAGGCAGCTATTTGTTAGGCAAGAAATGACAAAAAAAAAGATCTGTTAATATTGCTAACCTTGAAATAAAAATAGTGATAATCATGTGTTAAGAGTCGGCTATTTTTCCTCAAGCATCTCATATGATTTTTTTCACTTCTTGTTTTCAAGTATTTACAGATTTTCCTTAAGCATATTAAGTACCCTTGGAAATAAAACATGTGGCTGTGGTATGTGGAAAATCATGTTGGTTGGCAATCAGGAGCCTGAGAACATCCAGGTGAAGGTTTTGCTCTCTCAGCTCAGGTACGCACACAGTGCTCCCCTCACCTTCTCCCATGTCACTGTCAGCGCAAAGCAGGCATCTGTGGTAGGGTGCAATGTGTGTTCCCAGGAGTCAGGACATCAGCGTACTTGCTGTTTATGCACCCTTGGAGACAGGAGAATCAGAAACATGAATTTTGAATTGTCAGCAAAAAAGAGACACCAAAGTACTTTGTGGATGCATCAGCCATGAAGTTACAGCATAGGCTGCTGTCATGTCTCCTGTTTACATCCCAGAGAGAGCTACATTACACACCAGGGGAAGGAAAGAAATAACACCAACATCATAGTTTATACAGAAAGAAATCTAACTGAGCCACCAAGATGTCTGTGCTGCAGGAGTCTTGTATCAGCCATGATCAAGAAAGGCCCCACAGAAAAAGGTAGACGCACCTCTGCAGGCAGTCAGGGCCATCCAAGTCAGAGGTTCACCTTTCTCCAGCAACCTGACAGAGAAGTTAGACTTGAGGTTGCCATCTTCCAGATTCAGGCAGAACTTAAGAAAACTGGATCACCCAGTTCATTGTTCTGATAAACCAATACTTCTCCCTCTTCCACCCTCCTCACTGAGTTACATTGAGGATTAGCTGCCTATGAGCTGGACACAAGGCTTCATCTGCCAGGGGAACCTCTTCCAGGCTTTTAGAATGTTTCTGTTTCTTCAGAGCCTGTCTTCTCAGTGTGGGTCAGAAGAAGCTGCTGTGTTACAGGTGGATATTATTGGCTGCAGTATGAATGAATTAGAGCTAAAGACCAGATGCAGCAGTTTCCCAGGAAGACAATATGGCCCTCCTACCTGGACATGAGCTTGGGGATTACAACAGCCTGCCTTCAATCTCCATTTCACCACAAATCTCCCCTGTGACCATAAACAATCTGCTTGATCCAAATCAAAGGAGTTCAGCTTCCCTGTTTTCAAATTCCCATCAGTAAAATGAGAGTCATGGCTCTTCTCCACTTCAGAAGGATGTTGCAAGGATATTACACTAAAAATTGTGAACCACTACAAACATAAGTATTTAGGAGAACATCAGAAAGTATAATTCTCTCCATGCTTCCAGACTAGCCTGCTACTTCATCTTTTCATTGCTGATGAGCTGAAGTAGAAACTGTAGCTGACAGATATATTTCCCTTAACAAGGTGTTAAACCATTTCTTTTAGAATGATGATTCCTTCACAAACCCATTTCCAGGTTCCTAGCTTAAGATCCATGAAAGTCCTATTTTTGTGATTCAATTTCTTTTGGGCTTACAACTTTCAAAGGGCTACAGCTTTGCAAAACCACTTTTACTGGAAGGATTTTATGTTCCTACCAGGAAAGGAAGACTTGTTTCAATGCAAACATTAATTTCCAGTAGTACTGGCATTAATATATTGTGAGATTAACACAATACCACAAAACCAATGTTACATTGTTTTCCAAGCAAAATGTTAGTTTGATTTGACTTTTAAAATTATTTGAATCAGAACCTAAGTCATTGTTAATAAAACATTAATCCATTTCATAAATATAGATTTTTTTAAAGTTTTTCCTCCCATTTTATCAATATTTAAAGTAATTTTTGCTGCTTAATAATTTTTTTTTTTAGTCTCAACATACTCCCCCCAAACAACTGTAGGACATAGCTGTTCTGTAGGGTCTTACTCATCTTTGCTAGGGCTGTGCTTCCCTCCAGTGATGGAGAACATGACCCACTCTTTCCTACTGTTGTATATATGCATAAAGTGAAATTATACTGCTTTTATGAACTATTTTTAAAACATTCAAAATTATTTACTGTTGTGTTTATAAAACTGTGAGTAACAGGGCACATATTTCGAAAGGAGATGAAGAGTAAACAGGCTTGTTAGTGTACAATTATTGTACATGAGTTTCTGGTTAGTTGTTTCTATTTCACAAGCAAAGAGGATGCACTTGAAAGCTTCAGCATCTATTCATCTCCTATACTGGCACAGCAGACAAATACTTTCAAGGAGGGCTAGAAATGTCAAGTCCAGTAATGAACTTACACTACAAGATGGTGAAAGAGGAAAACTGCGTTGATGGATTGCTTTCTCCAACATGGTGCTGTTTATCCTGCAGAATAACACTTTAAAAGCATATTGACAAAATGTTTCTCTTCTCACTGAAGAGCCTGTATTTTTATATTGGATGCTTATTATATTTGTGTATTTAGGTTGATTTAGCAAAACTACACAGCAAATTACAGTGAGAAAGGGGCAGAAGTGAGGGCACACTGCAGAAAACAGAGTCTCATCCTCTAAAAATGGTTTGTCCAAACCATTGAGTTCTTTCTTAGCTGTCTGGTCACTCAGCTCTGTGCAGTTTTCCGCACTGGCTGCCACTCTGCAGAGCATGAGCTGTCATCTCTGACCTGGCAGGACATGAAGCAGGTGCAGACCAAGACTTGGGAAGCTGCTATGCCACGATGCTGCATACTGCTTGGGACAGTGCTGCACCCACAGAGTTTGGCTCCTGCAGCCCCCAGCCAAGGTGCAGCAGGGGCAGTGCTCAAAGAGCCCAGAGATGTGCCCTGCCATTCTCTGGCTGCAAGGCCCCTGCTCTTGATCCATGTTCCTACACCAGTGGTAAACTGAAGCAGCAGCAAGTACAAAGACCAGAAGGTGGATGTACTTAGAAGAGATGAGCATAAGTCAGCCCCTTGTCAGGAATGACAGAAAGCATCAGACAGGTCTCTCCATGCTCTACAAGGTAAAACTCCTGCTCAGCAAATGAGCCATCATCCCTGAGGGCACCAGCAGAGCCATCAGATTCAAGCCCCACAAAGACACTCTGAATCCAGAATGAGTTTGTCCTTGCAGGGAGAAAAAAACTCATTGCTCTTGCAATGCACAGCCTACATTGTCCTGCCTAAATTTAAGATTTGGATAAACATTTGGCAAACCAGCCATCTAGGTTTCGATCATGAAAGTGTGCTGAAGAAACAGAACAAAGAAATTTAATCTTTTGAAGTCCTCATCACATTGAATTAATTTAGCAGGCCATGCGTCAGTTCTGTTTGCATTATCACAAATTATTTGACTTTGACATTAGAGTGAAATAGGTGGATATTAATGAAAGGATACAGATAAGAAGCTAGAGAGACAGATACTGGGATCAGATTGTTAGTGCTTTTACATTCACACTTGTCTATATATAAAAAATTGCTTTTGCAAACATCAGAATGTTCATTACACTATTCAGAAACAGAGTTTTACTGTGACAATCTGCTGAAAACTGCCTCTGTGATGGAAATCAGTCACTTATTTTGCTGGATTGTTCAGAAAACTGACAGGCAGGCTCTGACTGAATCCGAGAAGCCTGCACCTGGTCAGAAGACTGAGATCTGACAACAGTCTCTCTGTTGCTAATAATTATGCACCAGTTTAATCACCAACCTCATGCTTAGCAAATTGAAAGCATACAACTGAGTAAATGATGAAGCTATAGGTATTTAAATCATACAGCAGTTTTTGTTCCATTGGCATGGTGATGAGTTGCTCTTTTTTTTCCTAAATTCTAGATGATGCTGACAGTGTTTAAAACTGAGGTTAGAAATTACAGCAGAAGAATCTGACTTGTGACACATCTTGTAAAATATGTCATTGTGCCCTGAACCAAATATAGATTGTTGATCACTTAAATCCGTAGCTCAGAACACCTGCAATGCACATCAAATTAAATCTCTTTGCTCTTTCCTATGTGCAATGGTCACTACTTTGCTTCCTATTTTGCATTCAGATTAGTTCAGCTGAGAAACACATAGTGCGGATGCAAGTTTGATTAAATCATTAGTAAGTTTTCCTGGATCAATTTTAATCTATTACTCTTCAGAAAGAATTAAGAGAGATCTCTGTGGGAGGATAAAAGGTATTTTCAGGCACAAATCCCATCTATTGTCAGTTGTGTGTGTGTGTTCTGGTTTGGTTTTATATTTGCTTTCATCTACAGGGACAATGCACTATCATTTCTTTTAAAACCTCCTGTTCTTTTAAACATATTACTCCATCACAGCAAACTGTCTTCACTATTGCCATGTCTTTCATTTGACTGATCTTTGGTACTGGCAAATAGTCAAAGGGAAAACTTATAAGTACATGGAAAGTTTAAAGGGATCCAACTTCAATCTTTGTTTTGAACTAATATTATCAAGTGTCCAAGCTCCACTTCCCAGTGGCTTACAGAGACACCAGGGTGCTCTAGTATTGCATCATGCCCCGGGAACTGCTGGTGCAATTCCCATTACTGTAAAATGCTGCTAAGAGAGGCTGCCCTGCACTTGAACTGCCCCTTCCTTTGAATGTCATGTGCCTGGTACTTGCCGAGTTCTGTTGGCTTAAGGGGAAATTAGCAGCTTCCAGGAAGGAGAGGGGAGAGAAAGGGGAAGCATGAGACTTCCCATGGTGTTCACTGCTCCTGGAAACGATGGGGAGATAGCTGAGCCAGTCTCTTCCCACACCAGACAAGGGAGAAACAAGAAATATCATCTACAGTAATGTCAATATCGATGTCTGCTGTCAGAACAGGCTAAATCCAGTCAGAGTCTCAACTCTCCCACCCCACCAAAATACACAACTTTTTTTTCAAACAGCAGCAGCAAGACAGGCTCTACTCCAGGCTGTGACAAGCTGGACAAGATCTTCAGCTGTCCTAGCAGCATTTTAAAATAATCTATCCAGTTGCTTTGGTTTTACTGCCTCTAAGACAGTCACATATACAGAACCAGGGCTGTTTGACACTTGACAAATAGACAGTTTGAAGTTTAGATAAGCTGAAATATGCATGCCAGATGAGACTAGCTTTATTCATCTTAGGCCTTCATGATACACAAAATAAAAACTTAAAATAAATGAAATTAAAGTACAGCTGTATCATATGATAAATGTATAAGTTTGCCTGAAGGCATCCTGCTGAACTGCCCTCCAGCTGACTACCCAACTCTGAAGAGCTACTGGGCACAGAAAGCAGCAGAAATGCATTACTTACATGAAATTCTCATTCTTCTGGAGTAATGTGTTTTCCTGGGAAAAGGAGGTAGAAAACGGCTGGAGATTTCCAGAGCATTGGATCAGAGAGCCAGAGACCTGCTTACATGTAAGAGCCCAAACTGAGCCAGAAGGACACAGCACTGCCACATGCCAGAAGGAAACAGGGATACAGTGCTGCCTAGGCACTCAGGAAATGAGGAATAACACTATAATGCCTGCCCTCTCTCAGTGTTTTCACAGATGTTTAATTATCAATACTTTAAGCATA
This sequence comes from Phainopepla nitens, assembly GCA_013400175.1. Lineage (NCBI taxonomy): Eukaryota > Metazoa > Chordata > Aves > Passeriformes > Bombycillidae > Phainopepla > Phainopepla nitens. The sequence continues at coordinate 368,491 of VXBQ01005244.1, forward strand.
ATGCCTTTGCGGCACAGAGACACATTTAATTGTGTCCTTTGTGTTCTTTTATGTCTTCACCAGCAAGGTGAAACCACCGGCACAGAGACTCCTCAGCCTAGAAAATTACCTGGGTGTGTGCCTGGCTGTGAGCACCGATGGGTTCTGGGGCAGGATGCACTGAGAAATCTCTTCTGAGGAACAAGTCAGCAGTGGGTGATCCTCTCCTGATCTTCAGGTGCCTGATAAATAATCAGAGGTTGAGAGCAAATCCTGCAGTTTTGGTGCTAGAAATAGAAATTATAGTAAGTAGGCTTCTCTGTCGTGGAAACACGTGAAACCTAGAAACCAATCACACCAAGAGATGACTATTCAGAAGGGCAATAGGCAATTTTTTACCCCACATCTGCAATGAAGAGAAACTGACTAATGATTATTTTCCATCTGGTTCATCCTTGTTAACTACATCACCTGCCACAATGCTAAATATATCAGAACTGAAGAGGACTACGAGGTGTTTAACCCCAGCTTAGTAAATATGCCTTTTTTAGAACATGGGCAAGACCCAGTGAATTTTTCAGTATTCACTAGATTTCCTGTTGTTAAAATCTTCATTGTTTAGGGGAAAATCCTGAAGGTTTGGGAAAATCAAAAGAGCTCACATAGTAGATTCTTCTAAAAAACTTCACAGCATGGTCAGCATGAGGCTTTTATAGATATATAATGATGTATCAAAGTTAATTATTGTTATCGATATATATAACTGTTTAGGATAAGTTTCTTTAAAGGGATGCTTTTGTTTTAAAATAAGGCTGCTTTCAGCCCTCTGCACTTCTATTTGAAAGTCACTATTAGATGACCAAATCAAGTAGAGCAGTGAGTTTTAAAGACTTGGTCTTCTATTGATTATATTGCAGTATGTAACATTTATGCACAGGGACCTTCTTCTAATATCTCCTAACCCACTACCTCATGAATTTTAATTACATGTAGCAAAGAAAAGCCCACATTGTTAAGACCATAAAAGATGTACTGTATTAGCCCCCTTTACAACTGCCACCACAAAACAGGACCTTGGAAAGGCAACAATCCCCCCTCTCCTGCCCCAATGAATTAAAGTATCCAGTATTCTGCAGTATCAGTATTCTGTTATCATCTGGTGACAAGTGACAGCAAGAAAAGACAACAGAACAGCTGGATGTGCATGTGAGAGTGTCACAGGCAACACTGTCCTTCATTATCTTGTCTTCAAATGATTTCTGGACATTTCCTTTGACAAAAAAAAAGAAAAAAAAAAGGATTTACTGAAAACTTAAGAGCAAATCTAGGATATAGTAAAAGCAGTTTAACAACTCGTTGAAATTATTTTTTCAGTTTTGCAAAAACCTTTCAAAAAGGCTGTACAAGCATCAAAACAAAATAATGTATTTTTTCCTGTAGAGCATTTACAGGGACTACAGCATAGGACAGAAAAACTTAGCAAGAATGAAGAGTCCTTTCACCTTTCATCTTCAGTATTTCTTCATGAATTTTAATGTAAATTCTTTTATAATTTTAATAACCCTGCACTCTTACACATTTATGTATATATGTGTACTATATATATTACATATACCTCTAACAATTTCTGTGAATGAACCAAGAACAGAAAACAGCCAAGAACTGTTGTTTTAAAAGAACCCCACATGTATCTCCTACAAGCTTTGTCCCACCTCTTCTAATGGTTATCTATAATTGTACTTTTACCTATTACCCACAAAGCATTCCCTCTTGGGGTTACCGCAGCTTTGACTAGCTTGTGACTAGCTTTGTGAGCTAGCCAAGATGAATCCCTACTTCTAGGCTCTGTTTTCCCCAGTTTTATTCAGTCATATTAAGGACAACTCTGTGTCCAACACCAAAAAGACAAGAGATTAAGCATGACCAACATTATCACGTGCAACTGCAGCACCAGCATCTCATAGATGGAAAATTAAACTGAGCTCCTCAAATTAGCTCAGAGTTTTTTATATAAATACACTTTGGGTTTGTTGGGGTTTTTTTGTTTGGTTTGTTTTGGCTTTTTTTTTTTCCTCCTAGTGTACCTCCTGCCAGGTATACTAGCACAGCAAAGACATCTTCTGAGCTCTTACCCCTAACTTGTGCTCAGGGAAGAAATGGCAACCAACAGTTCAGCTCTGCCTTCCAGCCTTCACTCATCTGTCATCAGCGTAGCTATACATTGCTCTATACTTTTATTAGGAAAGGAAGCAGAGTTTGTGAAGAGCATGAGAAGAACAGACTAGCTCCTGTGTGGATATGGTGGCAGACAGAGAGGCCACCCAGCAGGTGTAAATCACTGTTATCAGAACAGTTGAGGCGAGCTTGTCTTTACAAGCCAAACATTTCACAGAAGGCGCTGCGTAGACAAGCTGCGTCTGAGATTGCTAAAAGGGTTTTAGACCCTGAAATCTGTTGCATTTCTGCTCATAATGGAAGTATAATGTTTTCAACTAATAGTTCCACTTTGCAGTTCACATAAATTAAGTGTATTCTAGTTCCAGATAATTAATTGCATGGCATATTATAACCTCTTCAAAAGTGGTATGTAGTAGATTTACAGCCTAGGTGTTTAATGGATTAATGCTTAATGCCACGTTAATAACCTTGCCTTGCTTACAGTTCATTGATTTTGTGTTTAATGCAACAAATGAGAAAAGGGCAACATGGGAACTCACATGGGTAACTTTATAGAGAGATAATACACCAAATTGAAAAAAAAAAAAAAAGAAGAAATTATACCCTACAATTACGACAATTACTAAAAAGGGTAGAGAGAGTGAGTTATACTTGCAGAGAAACAAATGCTGGAAACTGGCACTTTGAAGTATAGACATAATGAATGTTCATTATATGAATCCATCTTTTAAAAGGTCTAAAGCATTGCCATTTTGAAAATGAAAGTGTGCAAAGGCAATCCCTACTTTTACATATCTGGAAGTACATACAAGGCTTTGAATAAAATCTTATCTGAAGCATCAATACTGTTTGCTGTGCAATTACACGGTGCTGCACAGAGCTGGTGAGCTGAAGTCAAAGCTGGGTAATAGGCATCCTAATCAAAGTCAGCCCAGGGGTTAAGCAACTGCCCCATAAGTGATAGCTGCTATTTACAGTATGCCATAGGACCTGAAAGTGAGGTCTTAATGGTCTTATATAGCTAAGAAGTAAATGCCATTCCAAGAGTTCAGAATCAAAAAGACAAAATATTTATTATCACCATTTTTAAAATAAAGCCACGATTAAATGAGGCTGTAGCATATCAAACTGGACTTTGAATCTCTCCAGCTCAAGCTCAATGTCATAGCAGTACATCCATCTTTTCACAGTAAGGAAAAAGGTGCCCAGCTGGAGAAATACAGAGGATGTGCAGATACTTAGCTCCAATCTGGCAGCTTTTTTCCAAGCATGATTAACATTAAGAAGTTTGCTTGATGGGGAATACAGTACTCAGCACTTTGTAAGTTCCAGAATGTAACTACTACTTCGACAAAACAAAAAATAAGTACCAAAAAAGATTAACAAGTTGTTGGACTTAGCCATTTGCAAGGTGAGTTAAGGGATGAAACTTTCCATTTGAATATTTAAGTGTATTAGAAGGAAAATTTTGATAATGTCCTGAGAAAATCATCTTCCTGTGTTAGTGAAGGGCTAAAACACTCCTGTTTGAACAACTATATGAAGGTTTGATTAAAAACACAGTAGAATATTTGAAGAAAAATATTTCATATTTTTATATATAACAGCATTTATATTCACAGAATCAATTAGGTTGGAAAAGACCTCTGAGGTCATTGAGTTCAGCCTATAACCAAACACCACTGTGCCAACTAGACCATGGCACTGACTGCCACGTCCAGTCTTTCCTTAAACACCTCCAGGGACAGAGACTCCACCACCTCCCTGGGCAGCCCGTTGCAATGCCCAATAACTCTGTCTGTGAAGAAATTCTTCCTCATGTCCAACCAAAACCTCCCCTGGTGCAGCTTAAGACTGTCCTCTCCTTCTGTCACTGGCTGCCTGGGAGAAGAGACCAACACCCATGTGGCTCCAGCCTCCTGTCAGCGAGTTGTAGAGAGCAATAAGGTCTCCCCTGAGCTTCCTTTTCTCCAGGCAGAACAATCCCAGCTCCCTCAGCCGCTCCTCACAGGATTTGTGTTCCAGACCCTTCACCAGCCTTGTTGCTCTGGACACATTCCCTGCTTCTCTGGACACATTCCAGCAGCTCAACATCCTTCCTGAGGGGCCCAGAACTGGACACAGCACTCAAGGTGTAGCCTCACCAGTGCCAAGTACAGGGGAAGAATGACCTCCCTGGTCCTGCTGGCCACACTATTCCTGATACAGGCCAGGATGCTGTTGGCCAAGGCTTTATAGTCACACCTTCTCTCTTTAAATGCAAAATCATATGTGAGAATGGTGCTTACTATCAGCATAGAAGGAGACAGTAGTTCTTAGATCAAACATTCAGATTCAGTATTTTCTTTGGCACGCATGAATTTTCCAGTAGGCTGCAAACTCAGTAAAGTACATCTGGAGCCACGTGTTACAGGATCAGAACATCAACTTGATTAATTTTGCAGTATACCTATCTCGCAGGCACCATGACAAACATGCCAGGTGACAAACAGGAAATGCTTTACATATTTCCCTTCCAAAAGACTATGCTTCAGGTCTAGTCTGTCAGTGCTTTCTCATGACAAATTCCCTAAGAATTCAACAATTTACCTGCAGAGTACACAACCGCAGTTGTTTTCATTTTAAATTGTCTTCTCTAACATCAATTAATGTCCACCAAAAGAAAATATGCTTTCTCCCCATTGTTAGGCTCCAGAAAGACTCACCCTGGCAAAACTAATCTTAGGCAGGGCAGGGCAATGTGGTTTAACTTTGTGCTAATTTGAAAGCAAAAACCAGTGAAACTCCAAGTCAGAAATGCAATTTAATAGAAAAAGGTTAAGTACATGCAATAATAGAAAAGAAAAACCTCTGACAGAGTCAGAATACAACCTGACACCCTGCTTGTTAGGGTGGTGGTAGTAGTCCAGATGAAGTCATCTTGCTGAAATGGTGATCCTGTAGAAAAAGTCTAGTGGTCTTTGTCCTCTGGAACCCAGTGGATAAGCACTGCTGTTCTGTTTGAAATCCCAGATTATATCCAGGTGGGAATGCTTGGCTCCTCCCCCTGGGTGGAGCATCTCACAATGGGATGATGTCATTTTATCAGTCATGTGATGGGCCCTTGATTGCCCATTAAACAGAAATGGTTCCCAGAGGGAGGTATCTCTGACTCATGGGGCAGGGCATTGATGGCCCATTAACAGGAGATAGTCTGGGGGAGGAGACAAGAAAAACACTGCCCCTCCTGGTTTCAACAGTTCATGGAGATGGTGATTGAATACATACCTTTGGGCCCATATTTACATTGTAACCTAGGACACACTTGCAGGCTTCTGTCATGGTCAGTGGAAAAACCTGCAAGGTTTGTAACAGTGGCCAAGAAAAAAAATTGCTTCTCATGTGTCCCATAGCAGGCAACTGCCACATGATCATAACCCAAAATAGCAGCATAGGATCATGGAGCACACTTTGTCCCATGTGCAAAACACTAAATATGCAAGTAGGTATTGTTAGGCATGAAAAAATGCGGGCCTCAGTAGATAGGATTGCAAAAAACAAATATTCCTAAATATGAGGTAAATTGGGTTGCCGAGCAATTATCACTAAATGTTCATACTGCCACTAAAATCTATCAGTGAAACAAGAAGAGACTTGCAATTTTTAGAAACATACATGCCAGTAAAAACAGAAAACTAATTTTAAGATATTTTCCAGAATCTGTAAGCCTTTTTTTTTTTTTTAAGTGAAATAATCTGGCTTCTTTGGACTGTTTGAGTGTTAAATTTGGTCAATTAAAAATCTCACCAGACATAAAACAAAGGCACGCTGCAAACTGTGCTACTGTTTCATTCTGGCATGTTGCTGTGTTCTGATGTAACTACAACCGTTAATAAAAAAATACAAACCATTCTCTTTGTATATTAATTTTGTAAAAATTTGTTGTATTTCCAGATGCAAGCAAAGAGGTGGCTACAGTTGTTCAAAATAATTAAAGTTTGAATGAATTTTCAAATTTATTGGGTTAGAAGGGTTTGACATATGTACAGGAAATGACACCTGATTTTGAAGTGAAGTGTAATTTTTTTGGAAGTACGTCACTTAACAGATAGAGGACTCTGAACCTGTCTTGAAATATGCATCCTATTTGGATAGAATAGAGACATCATCTTATAAGAATGTACTTAGGATACTTTCTCATTTTAGCAGTATTTGCAACTCTCTCAATAAATTCTCTCTTGTATTACGTGGAAGAAACAACTCTCTCACTGCACTGGTGATATTGGTTCCCTGAGCAGCCCTAGCTCCTGCAAAGGCAATATCTGATTTTTCCCAGAAAACACTCAATCCTGCCTTGACATGAAGAAACATGTCTAAAGGTGAAGAAGTAACCTGCAAGCTCTCCCTGGGGCAAAATGAGATAGAACATTTCATTTCTGTCAGACTGCAGCTCGTGAGTCCTACTACACACACAGATCTCACTTAAGCTTTATGAAGCAAGAACAGGATGTCAAGGGGGACGGAAATGTCCCAGTACACAATCATTCACTTCCACATGAACTGTTAATGAATCACAGAATCACAGAACTGCGTGGGTTAGAAGGGACCTTTGAAGAACATTTATTCCAACCCCATGGGAAAGGTCATTCAAAGCAAGTATCTATAGAAATGAGACAGCACAGAAATTCTTTCCAAATCTCCATTACCAATGCAATAGTACGTTCAGCTTAATTTCTCATCAAAGTAAACTGAATATAGAAAATTGATCACACTCCCTATCTTGAAACCTTTAGCATCATGTCAACCATTTATCCATCAGAGACTTCAAAACAAAGATCCTGTGCTGCTCTTTAAGTGATAAATTCAGGTTTAATTTAAAATTATGAGGTTTTATTAAAATACCAGGATTATTGTTGGAGCCTGTAGAAGTTGAGCCAAAGCAAAGTATTATCACTTGTGTCACCCCAGTGTGCAGAGACCCTGCCCTCCACAGAGCCCTGTTGTGCTGCGTGCATCCCATTTTTGCAGGCACAGCCTGAGCCATCAACTACAGAGCAATTTCTGAAGGAACCTGCCAGCAGTGCCAGAGGGATTTTGAAGCCAAGGTAGGAGCAGCGCCCTATACTCCGCATTTTTGTGAAAACCCCTTTCTACAGATTGCCAAAAGGGCGTGAGAAAGCAGCACCTTTTCACAGCTGTCCTCACCTGCAGAACAGTTTGAGTGAAGAGCAAATCACCACCATCTTCCAGGGGGTATTTGAGCCCACCACCACACACAGTCAATGACAACAGCAGTTGCAGCACCTCAGCTGAGCAGTGCCCACTAAAGGCAGAATTTTTTCTTCACCCAGGCCTTCCCAGTACCTGGGAAGAAAACTGGAATCATGGCAGCAGAGAACAACAGTGCAGCTGAGCTGCTTCTTGCTCTCTTGGTAGCAGATGCCACAGTAGTCCCAAGGCTCAATCTTACTTGCAAGGAGTACATCCTAAATTGACTTCAGGAAATTCAGAGGATCCCTGTGACAGGAATTCAGTACAGCCTTCAGCCCAGTGAGCAGATGGGGCTTGAGCTGTTAAATATGGCTGCCAGTAATGCTCCGTTTTAAAATTTTCATTGTTTAGATTTTTATTTATCACTTTAGTTCCTAAGGAACTTAAAAACATTTTTTTTCCAGCCAATTTCTTATTCAGATTTAAGATTGGCTGTTACTTCTTCACTGTTGTTTCTTTTGAATTGCTGTCCACAGTTTTATGTTTTGGTTTCCTTCTTGCATGGTTACCATTTAGATCCTATCATTCACATGAGTAATTTAGATCATAGATCTATCTTGTCTTTATCCAAAATAATCTTCATCTACCATAAACTTTAAATGTCACTATGATGCCCAAATCACTCAGTCCTGGTTAAGTCTCTAGGATTCCTCATATAGGTTTGTAAATCCTTCCTTAATAACATTATACCTTCTCAAAATAATGATACATGATCATTTATGCTCTCTTGAATTACAGAAATACAAGACATCAGCTTTAGTACAGACTGTTGAAGCTTTGCTCATTCTCACTTGCTGGAAAACTGAACTGTTTTTTTATTTAGTCCAGTTCTTTTACTTTTGCTGAGGTTCTCCACCCCAGCTTGGCCTTGCTGGGTAACAGTAGACTCCAGACAGGGCAGGACGCCTGCTGCTCACTGGAGCTCTGCAGAGAGCCTCCTGCATACTGTAAATATCTCTCATTTGGGATAGCTGTTAAACCAGTAGAGCAGCTCAGCCCTGGTCATCTGGCTGTGAGGTGCAGCACTCAACTACATGAAAAACCCAGATGTGCTTCTTGGTCCAAGGAAAACCAGCCTTTCCTTTCGTGGTCAGCTCAGAAGTAAACTCTAATGATTAATCTTCTCCATCCCAAGTTCTGCAAATCTTTGACTTCATTCACAGGAAGCACTGGGATTTATCCTGGCACCAGGAACAAAAATCATTGGTGTTTTTTTCCTGATTTTACATTCATTAGTACTCATATGACCATCACATTCCTCTCAGAACTGGTCTACAAGGTACTTCAGACTCTCTTTCATTTTATGGCAGACCTCCTTTCATTTCAAGAGAGAACTCTATCTGTGAGTTAGTTGTAAATTATCAACCTGTGTCCCAAAAAGCTGCTTTGCAAACCCCTGGCATTGTCCAGCTCTTTGGAGTAATTTCTTCTCTCTCTGTTTGAAACATTATTATTTCCTGTAGAAGCAGAGGAGAAATGGACACTGATAAGGAGCTAAGGTGAAAAGTTCTTCATAGAACAGTGTTTTAATGTTGAAAACAATGTGCAATAAGTTGTATATACTTAAGCATGCTGTCAGGTGTGAGTCCAAAGACAACAGCTTGCCTTCTCTAGCTAACAGTAACAAAGCCATTGATGGTCCTCATCCCACAAAACCGTTTTTGTTTCTTTCAGGTTTGATTATCCTTGTATGAAGAGAAAAATTTCTTCTCTCTTTTGCCCCATTTTTTTCACTGAAAGCTGAATTTAAAACAAAGTTAACTGTATGTTTCTGAGAACACTTAGTTTTCAATGTTGGACATTCCTTTGTTTTTAGCATCAATAAAGGTCAGCCACTCTGTTCTGTCATTGACAGGCTCTAGTTCCATTTGTCTAATACATTCCACTTAGCATCACATACAACAATCAGACATATTCTTAATACTAGGAAGTTGCAGAAGAACAAAAGGCATGTGTGTGCTATCCAAGATTTCCTTGGAATGAATTACACTGGATGAATTATTCGGAATTATTCAGGAAAAGAAATTGTTTACTATTCTATCATAACAGATGCTCCAGACAAAGAAAAGAGGAAGCTGTTGCAGCCTCTGACTGAGCCATATCTTTTCACAGCTGAACATGGTTGTGCAAATTAGCTGGTGAAGTTTATGGAAGAACCCAGAAAGAAGCAATTAGAATTACAGTGCTGGTTTGAGAATATGTAGTTTGTAATCAACCAAAATTGTGCAGTTTTCCATATTCTTTGCTGATAATGCAAATGTAACCTTTGAAGGAAACTGCTCCGTAGCACATCCTGAAAGCAAGAAAAAGCAGTTAAGTCCAAGCAAATACCTTTGAGGACTATAGGTTGCCTATGTCTTAGTCAAGCAACTTATGGCCATTACACAGATTATGAACAAACTCTACAAAAAATGTGTTTTGGTCATTGGCACAATGACAGATAGGGCAGAACGAGATCCTGAGGGCAAAACAAGAACCATGAGAGAACATGAAATGGCTTTGGACCGGGAACTAAAGAACCCTAGAAAAAGACTACAGTCTGAAGTGCTGACTTTAGAAAAGACTCAAGGGAGATATGACAACAGCTTTCAAAAATGTGAAACAATGCCATAAAAGAGGAATACTACAAATATCTCAGAGCTGCTTAGATGAGAGGGAGCAGTGAACTTGAAATGCAAGCAGAGGCAGTATGTTACTATTGGGAAAAACCTTCTAATAGGAAGAATGGATAAGTGTCAGAAGAGATTGTCTAGGAAGACTGTAAAATTTCAGGCTGTGTAGTCATACAGTGGATCATATTTGCCAGCTCACAGTTACATAGAGGACGTCCTCTATGCCACCAAAGTGCCATGGAGTAAAGAAATGTGTGAATACCTTACAGATCTGTGGCAGATTGCCCTGTTCTATTTTCTTGATGTTGCACCAGATTAGGGGAAGAGAAATAATCACTGAGCTTCCCTGATAGCAGCCCTACTGAAAACCTGAAGTTTTTCTGCATTTTGCCATTGTGCTGCATCTTTGTACAAATGCAAGATGGAAAGCATTGACATCTTCCTAGACTGTGTCTTGGAAGATAAAGATGATTTTAAGGATAAATTTAGGTATTTTCTAATAATTAGACTGTACTTCCTTTTACACGCACTGAAGGTTCAGTTCTTGATCTGATGTTACATTGACACAAATCAAGCAAGAGGTTTCTCATCAGAGGAAGCATTCCCACTCTTCACCCTCTTATCCTTGGCCATATTCTTCCGGCACATTTCCTGTGTAAAATCAGCTGATTACAAGGTCCAGTCCGAGGCAAAGAGAGTGAATGGATGGATGGTTGGTGGTGACATGGTTAGTGGAACCAAGCCTCTGGCATCCTCTCAGAATGACGTGCAACTGCACACAACATGACTGCATCTCAGTATCAGCTGGTACTACTGCAGGGTTACTAATTTGAAAAGCTGTCCAGGACTAATGAAGTTCACAACCTGCCCATGAAAAACATGCTGCAAAATCTGGAAAATGGAGGTTTTTACAAGTGCAACGTAAGTAGTGCAGCAATCTGGCTAGGATTTCCAAGTAACTCCAATGGTGGGGGAAAAAAAACCATATGGAGATCTTAAACTGAGTCAGAGCAGTCTCCGCTGTATTGTTTTAGATGCATTTGACCTCTGCCACCTGTAGGGCTCATTCTGAAACAACCAACATTTCACTGCTAACAGTTAAGTCACGGGGATGAGGCCGTGTTGAAATAGTGTTGTCACCTGCTTTGAAACCAGCACAATCCATTAGTAATCATTATACAAAAGCATTTTGTTTTTCCATACAAAATAGCTTTCCAGGTCTTCAAATTAATCATCAGAGTTTTTCAAGACTCCACCTTACAGCAAGCAGGGGTTCTCTTTGTTGTATCATAAATTAGTATAATTCAAATTCCTGTCCTACTTATAGCAGGAACCATAATACTGATCTGTCCTCCCAAGATTTAGGGATATTTTTTAGAGGGCTTTTTTTTTTTTNGTTCTAAACTCCATTGTCTGGGTTTGGTTTAGGTCCTACTTATTAATTTTTAGAAGGTTTGCTCTGTTGCCCAGAATACCTGTTGGAAACTTATAAAGGGAAGTGAACATTCAGCTGCGTTATATGTCACTGAGATACAAAGTCCCTGAAGCACATTAAATACAAATAATTGCTGTCCTTTCCACAGTAACTGTTGCAAGCTTTTTCTCCTCTGTGTCATGATACATGGTATTGGATGCAACAGAATTTCTTTGGATGAAGAAGGATAAATGTCAAACATATAATAATGAAAATACATTAAGATGTTTAACACCATTAGTATGTGTCATTGCTTTGGCAAAGAAAGAATATTTGTTATTGAAGTATATTGCCAATGCTTTGAAAAACTGGCTGGTCAGTAAAACTTTTTCTCATTTTTCAGATACCTTCATTAAAAGCATATAAAGATGAGCTGTAATAGGCAGCATATAACTACAGAGAAATGTCCATAAATAAAATTTTTCTGTAGTCTGGTCTCCAAAGATTAGAAACACATCAGCATAAACAGCAAAGATTAGGCTGGCAAATGATAAGCCCTTAATGTTCATATCTAATTTTGCTCACTATACCCTATAGTATAGACACTCCCTGAGAAACACAGGTATTGCGTTTATTGGGAAACATTTAAGACAATTCCTGGGATATTCTCTCTCGTTCTTGCACTGACTATGAAAGAAAGTGGAAATTATGGAATATGTCCAACAATTAAAATACTTCAGTAGTTCAACCACTTTCAGAGGCAGGCTGCTACTGCTTGCTATACCTTACCCCAGGACAGGTGTGTTCTCTGGAGAAGTCTTTCAGTAACATCTCTCTTGTAGGTTCAGTTAAAACAGAAACCTCCAATTAAACCTGCTTGCAGGATGCTACAGAAAGCTAATAATGCTGAGCACCTCTGCTGCAAATCTCTCCCATTTCCCTGATCACCCACATTTCAGACAAGCCTGCTCCTGTTTATGGTGACTGGACATTAAGTTATCAGATGCCAGTGAGGGGAACAATCATGTCCTTCCCCATGATCCTTAAGCTCTCTTAATTAACATGCCTATTGAGCTCATTCTGCACATCCCTTATTCTCGGCTTGGCTTCTTCCTTTACGACCTGCAGAAAACAGCATGAAAAATGTCATAAATCCTGCATCTTGGGAAACAATAATTTTGTAATCACCTTACTGCATTTGTAACATTAATTTTCCTAAAAGTTTAATTTAAAAGCTAAACATGACAAAGCAGATGGCAAAATTTGATTTAGATGCTTAAATTGAATAGACGCAACTTAACTCCCCTCACCATATTTTGTTCATAAACGTTAATAGGTTTAAGGTGACCCCATCACACTGACAACACAGACAGATTTGTTTGAACTGTCTTCTACATCACTTGATACTTGGAGGGAAGTAATAGAAATGGAAATTTAAATTTTAGATACTTTAAAGCTGAATTAAGGAGACTAACACTGTTGCATAAATATTTATTTATGAATAAATACTGTAAAAAGTTGTGTAAAAGTCAAATTTTTCTTAGAATTCTTGGACCACAATGTTCATTGTATGGTTATCTCCAGGCTGGAGAGTCAAAAACTTTAAAAACATGCAATATAACAATACAAGCAGACCTTTGAGCTCAGTTCCAAAGTATCCAAAGGAAATATCCTAAGAGACAAGGGGAGTCTGCTGAAGGAGTGGATGAAGCGAAACTGGGATACAGGAAACTTGGACACAAGTTTTGACCAGAATCAAGGTTTAACTTTGTCCACTTTTGTTTGAGACTTGCAGTTCCCAAGCAAGGAAGTGAATCCGCACCATGGGAAGTCCACAAGGAGTAATCAGCGGTGCCAGGGGCTCGGGACGAAGGCAGGCTCAGGAGAAGGATTGTGTCACACAGCTTCTCCAACTCCATCCTCCCTCAGCTGGGGCAGGACCAGCGCTGCCATGGGAGGCACACAGCATTCCAGGAGCTCCTTAGGATGCACATTCCTGGATGTTGTAAGCGGTGTTAACCCGCGTGCCGAGGTACTCAATGACTACACGGAAATTTATGGCTAGGGTTAGGATTTTTCCATTGAATTACATGCATAGCCCACAAGGGGAGTTCATTAGGAAACATGGCTATGGATATGGTGACCTGTGAGGCAAACTCTGCATTGGCATGATTGTCCAGTGGTGCCCATGTGCATTCTCCTCTTGTCAAACTTCCTATTTGGTCTCACGTAGCCCCCAGTGAATAAAGAAATAAGAAAAGAGAACCTCCTGGTGCCCTGTAAGGCAGATTCACTGCTCACATCAATTGTCTTCATGCCATGACAAGAGGAGAAACCCCTACCTCTTGCACTCCACATCTCATCACTTATGGTGCCCCAAGTTCAGACAGATGAGCAGAGGGCAGGAAACCTAAGAATTAAAAAAGGAGTGCTGATGGCCAGGTAGTCAGACTGTCAGCATCAAGCACTCGGCCCAAGTGTTGCACTCATTACAGCATTCAGAAACCTTTTGCACTGGTTGCTTACAATCACGTTTGGGAAAGAAGAACAGCAATGAGCATACTGACAAAAAAGTCTGAGGGTGTAGTTAACAAGGCATTATGTCTTCCCATCATATAACCACAGCCTCACTGTGAGAAATGGGCACTGAATAGGTAGAGTGCATGCAATTCAACCCTGTAATTGTACAGGGCTATTTCCACAAGAGGTGCCAGCTCACTCTGAGCTTGAGGAAATTCATTAGGAAAGCAATGGGAACTTCCTTCACCTTAAGGAAACCTTCCCTTTGGAAGTGAGCAGAGAAAGCAGGAAGGACCAGGTCCTCAACACCTGAAACTGTTCTGCTGAGACAGAAACTGTGACAGAAACTAAAAGATATTTTATAATATAGGATCCACAAAAAATATATGTACTTCAGAATCTAAGTATGTTGGTCTAAGCATGAGGTTTTTACCTGTGGCTTTCTCTATGTCTCCCTTTCACCACCTTCTCTGCTGTAGATCATGTGCAAATTGCTGTGACCTGTGAAACAGATCCATGAAGAGGAAATTTAGGAGCTAGCATAAAGGATAAAAGAGGACACAAAATTATGATGATGTCCTCCTAAACCATCCAGAGAGGTCAAAGTGAGAAGAACAACTTAATCCTTTGAGCCTGCTTATAACTGCAGGAAGCTCCATTAACTCCTGATGGTTCATCGTAAAACATTAGCACTTGCACTATGGGATGGATGCAGAGCTGGCTCCTGCCAGGAGACACAACAGCCACTCTGTGACAGCAACCACTGTGCAACAACCACAGCACTGCCACTGGGTCACAAAGATGCTCAAATTTATCAGCAGAATTTACAGTCACCTGGGAGTGCACCAGTTGCAGAGTCTGCCACGAAAGCCAGAGTTAATATAAAAGATCTGTCACAAGCTGCAAAACACCCCGTCCCTTGCAAGCATTAATCTCAGACTATTCACACGTGCTGGATATGGCATCATTACTTATCCTGGGCTGGGAGCTCAGCACTGCTGGGACTGGCTGCTGAGGTCTTCATAACAAACTCAACCAAGGCCTCTCATTACAAATCCTTTGGTTTAAATCTAAGGCATAAAAAGGACTATAACAGCAGCTTTTAGGAAAGGGATCAAACAGGCTCCAGCCTGTGGCTTGGACAGTTCACAACATATGAATAAATAAATTCTCTTTCTGGGACAACTAACTGTCATAAACTAAACTATGACCAAAAATTCAGTGGAACAATCACATTCTTGGGTCCCCCTAGGTTTCCATAAAACTTCTTCAGGGATTTTTTTGGACCTTAGATGTTCCAATATTTCTGTTTAAAAACTGAGCACATAAAAATATTTCGGAACAAGCTGCGCAAACAGGATACATCTAAATTACATCAATTTGTTGTGATGTTGAGTAACAACAGTTTCAGAGAAATCTGTGTTACTGAATGTTTGTCACGCTCTATAGGAGATGCAGGTACACTCAGATAAATTTTTTTGCAACAAGTTCCTTCAAACACATGATCTGCTGCATCCAGGAGAATGCTGGGGCAGCTCTGGTAAATAAAACCCCCTTAAGTACAGTATATCACAAATGCCTGAACATTGTTACCATGATCACATTTTAATCACCCCTCTGGTATTTTTCCCTCATAATGAAGCTCTAAAACCATGCAAACTGTCTTGTTATTAGGCCACAAAAGCACGACAAAATGTTTTTTTATTGGTGAAGTTTAATTGCAAATCCCATGTTGACCAGCCCTGTCTGTCTTCACAGTGGGTTATTTGTCATGTGTCCTCTTTCAAACACTTCCTATTGACAATGTTTTTTTCCCATATACAGGCGCAAGAACTGAAACAGCACTTCAGAAATAAAAAATTGAATTTAGACCCAAAAATCTGACTGTGCATGAAAAAGAAAAGAGCAAACAAAGACATCTCTATCTCTAAAGGCTGCTTTAAACATGAAAAGTGTTTGGAGCTTTTTTTGCTCCAAACAAAATGTTTTCACATTGCTTACGTCTCTTCATATTGCTCAGGATGATGGCAGTCCGTTTTAGAGATACAATTTGTCTCTTATTGACTGCTGAGGCTGGCTGCTAAGGTCTGCATAACTAACTCCTGAAACCTCTCATTACAAAACCTTTGGTTTAAATCTAAGACATCAAAGGGAATTAGTTAGGCAGATGCAGGATAGATGTTAGCTGTTGCTTATGAGAAAAAATATATTTAATAGTCTTAATAGGAATAAAGTTCATTATCTTCTAACCCACAGATGGCTTTGGCACAGAGCATGAAGGGTTGTAACAGGGTTATAACAGGCTTAGTTTCATGTTTTTAACTGAATTCAGTAGAGAGCTGCAGAGAAAAATTCAAGTTAGTTTTAACTTATATATTTATACTGCCTGTATGTTCCCATTATGATAATAAGCAAAATGGATTAGTTGGGCTATAAAGGTTGTTTAAATTAAATTTTACAATACAACATTAATGAAAAATACACATCAGAAATAGGTCAGGTTTGGTTTAGAATTCAAACAACATTAGAAGCAGGATTTAATTAGATAATTTTCTTTTTCTTTTTATTTTTTTTTTTTTTTTTATTTAGAAGGAAGCTAGGAGTGATCTGTGTGCTTACCTAATCAGGGGCTGTGGTTATTAACCACTCTGGCCTTACAAAGCTCCAGCCCAGGAATCCCCAGACCCCAACTCCATGTGAGTCCCCACCCTCCTGCAGTGAGGACTGCCCACACAGTGAGGTTACCTGCAACCAAAGCTTCCATGTTCCCAGTGCTCCCTACCCTCCTTGGCAGATAGGCACCCACTCCATCACTTCAGGACAACTGGGATGACAAAAATTTTCAAACATCCAATAATTGTGAAGGCCCTTGTTTTCTGGGTGCCAGTAAAGCATTTCAGATTGAGCAACTAGGACTGGAGGCACCCAGAATTCCTGGATGATGTTCTAAATGAGAGTCTTACATGTCTGGATCAAAATACTGCATTACTTTCAAGTCCTCTGCCCTTCCTCCACTTCCCAAGTCCTATCCCCTTGCTTCACAGGGTTTTACAAAACCTGGTGATTTTAGGTGTTTGGGCAGTCACTGGACAGGAACCAGCAGCAACAGGAAGACTGCTCCTGGGTGCTCCCTGCTGCCATATCCCAGGGGGGACACTGAGATGGAAACACAGGGATTGCCTCCTACCTCTAGTTAAAGAGCTGTCTCTCCCTTGCAAAACCTCACCTTCATGTGCAACAAATCTTTACTCACAAATACTAATTTCCTCTAATGGCTTATTTCAAGTTACCTATTACTTTGCCTTAGAACATTTGTTTTCCTTTACTTTCTGGAGAAAAAGCCTTAGGAGCTATGCCTGTTGAGGATTTATGGGTTATATATGCTCTGGCCTATGACACTGGGACAATTATTTTTAGCTTACAGGCATTTCTTGGAAGGTACCTCTCTCCTGAGGACTATTTGAAATTTTGTTAAAACAAGGAAGATGCCCTAATGACAAAAGGCAATCAACAATACTATGTTACAAGATTAAGGGCACCTTTCTTGCTTTTCACTGAGCCTCTTTCAAGTCCTATTGTTCAAAAAAGCCTGCAAGAAATTCATACACTTCTCCCACGAGAATTAGTCAACAATTATTCTGCTTCCAAGAGAAATTTATTTTGAGTCAATGTTTTTTAAATCTCTCTGTTCATCAGGCTTACTCATGCATTAAGGATGATTTTCAGTGTTCAATAGCAACTCCTGAAACAAGGAGCAATTAGAAACATCTGATTTCATGATGCATATTCCCTCTAGCAAACTGAGCCACTGTTTCTACAAGGAAAATGCAAAGACTTTCTGTCTTCCATGCAGTTTATTAAGAGTATAGCAAAAACAGCTAAATTTCAAAAGCTGAAATACAACAATAGCTTGGCTCATGATGAAAGTTTTCAAATGAGTGAATTTAGTTGTACGACAGTAGAATAAACATAAACATTAACTCAGCCCAACCCAATCAGGGATAAAATGGCCAAAAATACAAGCCAGAGCACCCAGCCAAGAGAACAGGTCAGAAACTCCTCACTTTGCCCTAGGCTTCTTGCCTAAGTCCTGGCAAGCTCTGCAATTATTTTGCTCCTGTCCTGCAAATCCACAACAGTGTCCATCCCACAGACACAGCTTACAAACTCACCAGATAACTTCTGGGTGATGTGAAACGAAGTAAATAACTGCTGAGTGATATTTAAGAGTGAGCATTAAGAAGTTAATGGCACCTTTTAGAGGCACTTAAAAATTAAGTGTTTAGTATTAAAACAGTGAAGTGTTGCACTGCTGCCGTAAGCCCGTCTGCTGCCTCTGACTCCCTCCCATTTGTGGGACCAACCAACCCCTCTGGTCTGAGCACAGCAGAAAAGGCAGAAACATCCAGGTGTGTGGGAGTCCAAACTGCACCCTCTGACATCAATCTAAGCATAGGAAATGCCCAGTCTTAATAATTGAAAAGCAATTTGTTTGGCCTTTTTCATTTGCAGACAGCAGTGGGCTCACCAGGTCGCCTGAGTTTAACAGAGATCAGAGGTCAAAGGTAATTTATAAACAATTTCTATTTTTAGCAAGAAAATAAGTGCTAAATAGCACATTCACCAGTGTTCTGGATGGAACTAGTTAAAAAATAAGCAAAACAGGTCTCAAAAATATCCATTCTTTATTGACTAATGACTTCTGACACTATAATTTCTTAGACATGGTCTGTAACTAACAGTTATAAAAGCACGGCTTTCCTCAGCCAAATTACACAGCACAGATGAAGGAGAGCTGATCCACAAGGCCACAAGAATATTACATTGCACTTTACATTGAAACCATGAAGGGTGGCCTGACCAGGAAAAGTGAAATGTGGGCTTGCTGATCCACTTATTTCTACTTGCCACAAAAAGGAAAATGATGCATGTGGGGCAAAGGAAGCAGTCTCTAGCAGGAGTCTTGGAAAAGCATTTCTTAGAACTTTAACTTTTGGGCTCTGCCACACAAACAGATGCAGAAATGTTATGGCACAAAATACATCTGCTTCTCCTATTTTCTCCTCCTGGCTTTCTTTTGGGATTTCATTTAATTTCATTTCTGTCTTCTCCAGATGCAGAGAATTGGCCCTGTGGACACACCAAGGCAGGTAATGCTCATAAGTGAACAATCTGTCTTGCACTAGCATGGACAAGTTTTCTCGAGGGGGAAATGACAGCATAATTCATTGGCAAGTAAATAAACAGGACTAATGGGCAGGGTCTAAATACAATATGTGCTTTCTTCTCATGATCACTGAGAAAGGGAGCCAAAGCAAAGTGAAATGAAAGCAGGCAGCAAGCCTAGAGTGCTAAAATAAATATAATACTTTAAAATAGAGAGAGGGAGAAAGACATGAAAATAGATAAAGAGAAAATTACTTCAGAAGCTAATTTGGAAAGAGTATTATTTTTATAGAGAGTCCTGAACTGAGATGTGCTCTATCTGAACACAAGAGTGGAGTATTAAGCTTCCTAAATTTGGTGTCTAAAAGCTAAACAGCTCCATCAAGAGGGTGTAGTTCTGCAGTAGTCTCTGCAGTGGGAGTCACAGGGGCAAACATTCTCCCTGACTGCAAAATGAGACACTTCTCAAAGCCTCCTGTGATATGGCTACCAAGAGCGTTCGTGGACTGCACCCAGGAATCCTAGAAACCTTTTCCCTTCCTGCATCCTGGGAGAGTCCAGCACTCAACTGCTCTGCACAAGTAGCACCACAGTTACACATGTGTACTGTAACAGCATCCAAAACGAGCCAAGGCTCTCCTTACAGGACAATAAGGAGAGCTCTCCTAGTGAGTTCAACACCTCAATGTGTGAGCAGTGCTGTGGCTTCTCAACATCAGCAGGGGGGGAGTCATCCAAGACATCCAGCACTCCACAGTGAGCACCATCTGCCTTTTTAACTGGGATTTGCTGCTTTGTCACCATATTCTTTATGTTGTTTGCCCCTTGCCTATTGAAAGAGGCAGAAGGGGCTGTTTTGCTCTACAAATGAAATCTCATGATCTATGACTAAAACACATTAACATCACCCAGGATTATTCCCACTTGCTTGTACTGCTTCATACCCCCCATATCATTTATTACCTGAGTATCCCACAGCAGCTTAGCAAATTCACCACTGAGTTAGGGAACCGGAAGTATCATCAGATGGCTGGGACAGAAGTATTAAATGACTGGTTTAAAGATGCATAGTAGTATGCAGCAGAAGCCCGAGTCTCCTGAGTTATAGCCCCATGAGGTCACAGCACTGCCATCATGTGACAGCAACTGAATAATGAGGTCAGCAATGGGGTCAGGATTCCTACCGATATTTTTTCTATCCCATGTACATGAAGGCTGCTCTTTTCCTCCTCTATTCAGCCGTTGTACCTATGCCCAACAACAACTCACTCTTCTGAGAAGTCTGACAGAAAGGGAGTAAACAGCGCCTTTAATCACTGAAAACAATAAATCTAAACAATATTTTTTTCTCACAGTATCACTCTGCTGTTGTCTCACTTAGACTGCAGACTCTTCAAAGCTGAACCAGACAACATTTTCTGTTTTATTCAGCATGCTGTGGGCACCAGTGAGGATGTTTGAAGACTGTTGCAGTGTTCAACCAGATAGCAGCCAGAGAAATTAAAGGGACTTTTGCAGCTGAATCCTTTAGTCATTCATTTACGCTTCCCCTTCCTCAGAAATCAAAGGACAGGAAAGCAATTTAATCAGAAATAAACACAGAATTAGCAGTACAATTCAGCGCCTTGTGCTCTTTTCTCATTACTTTTGATAAAGAGTCAGCAAACCACCATACAGCAAAAAAAAAAAAGAAGTGAAAAATTAAAACCCCCACTAGTATCACCATGTTGCAGATTTAGTGAAGGCCTGTTCTAGTCTTAAACTTAATTTTCTTCTGTGTCCTTTTAGTCCAGCACAATATGGTTAACTAACTGAATTTTCAACTTCTTATTAAGGATCTGATACCAGTTGTATTATTGCGAAGCTCAGAAATTTCAGAGTGTACTTAAATATATTTTTTTTAATACAAATATGGAGTCCAGTCACAATGATGTGGCTGGATCTCCTTTACCCAGCATTCTGTTCTTATGTGATATGTAGATATACTTGCTAAAGGACATGGACAGGAGGTCACTGAAAAAGCTTAGTAAAAATGTAATGGAAACAGACAATGGCAACAAAAAGAAAAAAAGCCAACCAACTATTAAGAATACAGCAATTAACACATAAAACCTTGCTGAAGGCTCTGCTGCCTTAGAAAACTGTGTTTTTCTACAGCCCTCTCATCTCACAAAAAATGCTGTCAGAAGAGAATCCATCTTATAAGTAAACATTTAGGAGCACAGAAAACCTATAACAAAGAGTTGGAGACATTAGAAATATCAAATAATAATTCATGAGAAGATGGAGATGTGTGAAAACAGCAAATGCCATGAAATTAGCTCTTTACCCTCACTGGAAACATAAACATCAGGATATAAAATAAACTAATGAAAAGAAATGTATTCTAAGTGGCAAAGTGTTACCCATGGGATTATTTTGGGATTATCTTGAGAAAGATGCTGCCTGAAGATACCATAAAGGCTAAGTGTCCTTAAAGGATTCACCAAAGACACCATTTTCACAGAAAAACAGAAGTCCCTAAACAGGATTTGGCATGTTAAAATATAGATGAGAGATTGAAAAAAAAAATTAAAGTATTTTAGTGACTAATCCAAAGAGTAATTGCGCTGAATTAGAAGGCAGCTTCCCCTCTAGGAAGATTATTCCCCGGCATCTATCAGTGGGACAAACTTTCCCCTTCAGCATCTATCTGCCAGCAGTCTCAGCCAAAGAAAAAGCTGGTCTGAGCCCCCTTATTAACAGCCAGCCTCACTAACTGCCTCTGGCAGCTGCACTCCTGGGAGTGAGGAAATGCTGTACCTGCGCCGAGGTTTGCGCCAGAGGGATGTGAACAGCAGGCAGAGCTCCGCAGGCTTTGCAAGAGGCTTGTGGGGAAGGGCACGTGTGCTGTGCTTTCAGCTGCCAGCCCCAGCCTGCCCAGGCACCAGGGCTGGCTCCAGTGCACGTGGCATCTCCAGCAAAAATCAGTGAGAGCCCTGATCGCTCCTAAAGCAGCTTTTTGCTGTCTTCTCACTCCCAAATGCTGCCCCACGCTCCTTGACAGTGCGTATCCATCACGCCCGACCCCGCAGAGCCCTTCCTGCAATTATCCTATTACACCTAACACACTTAAAAATTAATTAATGCTCCTCTGCACTGAGATGCTGTAATTAGACTCTTTCTCTTTTCATTTAAAACTGAATTTAAATGAGGGTTTGGTGGCACTGTAGTACAGTAATGCTCACGAAGACAACACTGACCTGAGACCTTTGCAATGGGTTTTGGCCAAATAATTGCTAAGGGTTCCTAGAACATCAAGATTTTGACCTGCAGCAATTTACATTTATAATCACCCCAGCTTTCAGCAATATTGGCTGAAACATGCATGGGTGATGATAGAGATCTCCTCAAAGAGAAAAGCAAAGTCTTCAGGATTTTTTTCCCCCAAAATGAGCCTTTCTATCTTTCTCTCACACATGCAGAGCAACGACCCAGCCTTTGTGACTGAAAACGGAGAAGAATAATGTGACATTTCCTGACCTTTAAGAAGCATTTGCTGATCAGCACTAACTGCACCATTTCACTCATCTTGTTACTTAGTAGTTTTGCTATAAAGTAAAAAAAAGAAAGCTGTATTTTGCTCTTCATGGAATATCTCAAACACTGTCCTGTACTCAGTGCTGTCACCACACATCTTTAAAAGAAGGGGGAAGCCCTGGTTTGTTGTTTGCATTCAGCTCCTACTGAAGACAGGAGGGTTGGAAATATCTGACATCAGATCAATGTACATATATAAGGGAAGTAGACTTATTAAGCTCTGCTTAAAGAAAAAAGATCCGTTTTTGGTCAAAATGGACAGCTCATCTTCTTCTTCCTTTTTTCAATTTCTTTTTAAATTAAAGCCTGATTAAAACAGTAGTTAAAAACAGATAGTCCAAATCAAAAAAGAGTTTAGTTTGACTCCATGTAAACAGTCTAAATATATCCATAGTCAGCCACACTAAGTACATCATCAGGGCAGTCAGAACATGGGACTGCTGTTCACTTGCAGGCATAAAGACAGCTCGAACCACCTAGAGCAGGTCTGATCCCACTATGGTCAGAGCAAGGTGGATATCAGTACTGACTGGCTCTCCAGGTGTTCAGCCAGGACCCTACATAAGCTTTGCAACTTGCATAATCACAGCTGATGGTCTCTGTGCTCAAACCCACAGCTCTGGACCACTCGGTGGATGCACTGACTCACCTGGACACAAAGGACCTTTCAGCATCCAAGTGGGCACTGACACACTGGAGGCACTGGTATGCCTTCAACTTACTGCAAGGGAGATTTTTGGCAGTTCAAGCAAAGTCTCAGGGAACATAAGTGACTAATTTCTTTCTCAGAAAGGCTAGCTTCTGCTGGAGATGATGCTGACTGGAGATTGCTCCTAGGGAATGTCTGTTCTCACAACAGAAAGCTTTTAAATGCCCCTGTGGCACTCACCATGTTCTACACATCCTCTCAGCACTTCTTAATTTAAACAAATAAGAGGGAGTTTGAACAAAGCACTGAGCTTTACCCCAAAACTTATCTGCACCCCCACTGCCTGCCAGTGTTATATGGGGATTCAGAGCCCTGGGAGCAGACTCACCCCAAAGTGTGCAATGCTTTCAGCCTGCAGGCCTGAGGAGGAGTTAGGGAAGAGAAGTATAGCTGGGCAGGATGGAAGAGTATGACCTCATTTTCTGAAGGGAGATTCTCAGGACTGGGAAAAGGAAGCAGACATTCCAAGATGTCTGGACAGCCGTGGGATTAGTGCATAAGGGAACGCATTTTGTCTTCTGTTCCCAGGTCTTGTCTCTCACATGTACATCTGGATTCTAAATAGAGTAATTAAGACTTTGTAAGAGTTTGCTTTGACCAGAATAGTCAGCTTCTTTCCCTCTCTGGTGATCACTACCACCAGTAACTTATAAGGGTACACAGGTAGGTAACTCTATTACTAGTTATGATACACGACCATTAATTTCCATATTTTCATGCTTTGGTTACTCTGAACTCCACAGATCCTCCAGTATAGACAGACTCCTGTCTTTTACCTATGTCATAAAGTTTACATATATGTACACCCATACACACACACTTTTTCTTTTTACATATGCCGCACATTGATATCTTTTATGTATCTACTGCTGCATTTTAATCAAACAGCATACTAGCAAAACCAACTTTGTTGGAAGTTTAAAAGTATGTTGTAGAAAGCTGAGAAATAAGATTCAACTCCCAAGAAGTGGGTTGGAACACTTGGGAGTGACATTTAAAAATACTAGATTTGGAACAAGAAACCCAAACCAATAACAAAATCTGGGGATTTAGAATTACTTTTCAGTAGTTCTGTTCTCTTTTAAATTATTTGCAGTTCATTCTTATAGGTCTCTATTGCCATTTGTAAGAATGTTCCCTGTATTCACACTTTTAATGAAAACAATTTGTTATGGGTTTTATTGAGCAAGGGTGAAAAGAAACAATTTGTTATGGGTTTTATTGAGCAAGGGTGAAAAGTCACACTGTCCTCGAGGAGCTAAAACCTGCTCTGTCTATAACCCTGTCAGGACAGGCTCATCTGCTCTGGCTGCTTTCCTTTGCAGACACCCAGAGAGAAGTGTGTGTGGGACTATGCCAGACTGCAGAACCCCCTGGCCTCCCTCCTGAAGCTATCAACTCCATGCCATCATTTGGGAAGGCCATGCCAGTGGCTATTCACTGGTTAATTAGCTAACAGACCAATCCAGTGAGGATTCCTCTCCTGTACATAAGAAAATCAGATCCATGGATTCATCCCCTTGTCTCAGTATATTTCCTTCTTGTTTTCCTCCTTCCTCTAAAAATACATTAAATATCTTTCTCCATCTTCATCCCCTCATCCCATTAAATTCAGGTCATCAGAGATTATTCCTGCACTTCTCAGATGCACCTAACAATGCTACATTCAAAATATTTCCGTTTGCTTTTCTCTTAACAAAATGGTTCACATAGTCAACATAGGTTTTTTTCTAATGAACAAAGAAAGAAATCAATTCTTTCTACTGACTGTTCAGTGAATGACTATCTGCATTTGGTTTAATATTTATGTTCACCTATGCTGTGCAGGTTTGTTGCCTCTTACGTATACTATAATTGATGAATTAGGTGTGCAAGATTTTGCTGTTTTTTACACAAATCAGTAGAAACTTGGAGCCTAAATCAATGTGGAACTAAGAAAGAAAATATATTGCTATTTCATGGTCACGTGGACTGGAAAGTAAACAAAAAATGAGATTAATAGCCTTAAAAACAAGAAGCTGGAAGCACAGTAAATAGTACGGGTCCATCACCTCTGACTTGTGACACCTCTTATAGTGATGGGAGGGAATGAGAAGAGTGACCTTGAAATATAACGAGGTAAAATTATCAGAGAAGGCAGGAAGTAAGACAGATATAGACCTGTGGAAAGGAAGGGAAAGGAAGATAAATCAAAAGTTCATTTCCCCCACTGTGACAGTTACAAACCATGACCAAGGAACTAACCAAGACAACACATCTTTGTAGCATCAATAGCCTGCAAGAAGCATGAAAGCCCAGATAGCACGTCACGTTAGTGAGTGACCACCTCTCCTTTGCCAGCTGCCCTGGGCCACCAGGCCCCACAGCAAGCTACAGAGAAGTTTCTGAGTAGTTACTGCATTTCGACAGAGAATTAAAGTTCCTAGTTCTCCGTTCCATGATTTCTCATGAAGTCAAAGCATTCCAATTTCATTCTGCATTTATTTCCACCCTGTTTGGGAGATTGGTTTGTATTTAAATAGCAATGAAGTAATTGTAACCAGCAATCCTAGGATGAAACTGTTGCATCACACTTTTCTCCTTGATCTTCTGGCTTAGCTCAGCCTCATGGTTTTTCTCCAGCATTAGCTTTTTTTTTCCCCTCATTTTTTCTCATTTCCTTTATGTTCTCTGTGCACAAAACTATAAATTATTGCTTTGAAATAGACTTTTGCAATACAGCTTCATCCCGTAACTACCCTAAAAATCACAAGGAACTCATTAAAAAATGCACCTCTCACCCAGAGCAAGCATACCATATTCTGTCTCATTTGATGAGTCTAATTAAAGTTTTCAAACTGGGATATGCAAACTGATTATCTGCTCTACAGGGTTTCAGAATGAGCAGAATGCCTTTAAATCTCCTAAATTTGGATTTATTTGATTAAATGCCCTAACTGTGCTTCAAGTATTCTTAATTTCCCTTTTTTAAAAAACAAAACATGTATGGCTGGGGGAAGGGGGAAGGGGTATTTGTCTTTTTTTTTTTTTTTAATACAAGATAGCTATATTATTTGTAATTATCTGTTTTATATAAATATTTATATAGAGATAATTTTATTCCCCTCAAAAAAAAAAATCACCCCTATACGAAGTCAATTCCTTCTTTAACTGTCAAGGAAACTTGCCTTGTCATGCTATTTTTCAGCATATCCCTTTTGTTCAAAATTTTCAAGACCCGAATAAAAATGAGAAGCTATTATGCAGCACAGAATAAGAAGAGATTGCTCTGTAAATTTTCTTAGAAATTACAATGTCTTATGCAAATCAGAACGTTTCAGCCAACAGATTTGTTCTTCAGCTTCAGCGTACATAATTTGATTCCACATCAGCTTGTGGGCATTTTTCAGATTAAGCTCCCCTGATCTTTTGGCCACATCATTTTAGCGTACAAGGTAAATCACAGTAAAGCTTCAGTGGAATCTAAGCACTCCCAAGAAGTCACGGTTCTCCTTGAAGACCATAGTCCAGATCTAACTTCAGAAGAAACCAGGCAGGATTTACATTTCTGAATGTACATATGAGAGCTCTGTGTCTGTTCAAGCAAAATCCCTCAGCTTCTTCCAGCAGTATTTTCTCCAGATGTGCTAAAAGCATCCTTATCACCAAGACACATATGCAATCAAAAGAAAAGTTTAGGGTTTGGGATTTTCTATTTGTTTATTTTTTTAAACACGAATTATGTATTCAACCCATTGCACTATTCTAATGCATTAGAGGGAAGTGAAGTTTTCTCTGTTCTTTTTGTCTTCTACACCTTTTTTTCCTGAAACTTCTCGAGGGGAAACACTTCCTCTGCTAGATTAAGGACAGGTGCAGTTCCTGTCCCAAGAGTGCTCCCTGTTTGCATGCATTCCTGTAAGAGAGAACATCTCTTAAGAGGAGTACAACTTCAGGCTAGGAATTTAACAGGAGGGTATCATGCCTCTGATACACAGCTTGATTTCAGCTACTTTTCCAAAGGATATAGATTAAAGGAAAAACACAGGAAACAACAAATTCATCAGTGCCCATAAAACACTTACCTATCACTGCCTTTCTCAACTGTTACATTTCATAACATTCATGCCATCCATATCCTTCCCCCCCAGTTCAGAAATATTCCCCACTACTTCCAGCTCCACATCACAGCAGTTTTTGTTTCAGAAGAAAGTGCTGGGTGAGGCAGAGACAAACTTTTGTCCTCGTTTGATTGTAAAGGTCTGAAACCTTTGAGTTTTCCATTCCTTAACTGTATACTGATGAAATGTTTTGACAAGGCCAAATTGAACTTTGGTTCATAGAATATGGTAAATTTGATCTTCACTCCATCACTGAACTCTCAAAAATTAATTTTCTTATCTCTAAACCACAGAAATATGAATTAGAAAATTGTGGAGCATTTATCTTATGTCATGATAAACTAGCAGTCTGGGCAGCACTCTTTCTTCTTTTGCTGCTAACACCCACAAAGAAATCTGCTGACCTGGTGTCAGAGCATTCTTCCTTTTCTACCAAGGAGCTGAGGCATTCTCTGGAGCGTCTATTTTTCATTATCATTGAAAATTGATTTACAAAATGTCTGGACAGAGAGCCTGTGCAAAATCCACATTGATGTATTCATTCAATAAATAGAAGTTTATCACACAAAAGCAAAAATTTTTCTTATGTGTCATTAGCCAGTTTTAATCAAGACCTCTTCAGGAGGCTGAACGGAGCCATTTTCTGTAAAACTGCTTTGGCACCTTCTATTTAACAAAGGTTTTACATCACAATACATCAAAATACAGCTGAAAATGCTGAAAATGTTTTATTAGGACTAGAAGTTCAAAGTTATGATCAGGCAAAGGTTTCCAGGGAACAGTAGGAGCAGGATGTCAGGCACCTTCATTAACACACTCCAGTACAACACACAAAGACTTATGAAAGTGGATGACAGCGCAGCTGTGCAGGCACATCACTATTGCATAGAGAAATTACTGCAGGTAAAGATATAGAACTCCAGGAACTTAGACAAATTATACATGACATATCCCATCCACTACATTTTTGCATGTATGGACACATCTGCATATAATGCCCTTTAAAAAAGTTTTTCCCCTAAAGCTTTCCACTAGATTTACTGCCAGAGAGCTGCAACATGACTGCACTGCAGCCAGCTGCACACACAGGTGCAATTGCTCCAACACTGATGTTTAAACCAACACATCTGAGACAGAAAGGGCTGATCATCTAAACCAACCTCCTTCTCAAAGCATCATTGCTCCAGCAGAATACACGTTACAGGGTTAGGTTTTGAATCTCTCTGACAATCTCACCATCCTCTCTGGGAGATTTGTTCCAGCATTGACCACATTTACAGTAAAAAATAAAGGTCTTTCTTATGTTTGGGTGGAAGCTCAATGGATTTCCTCTATTTCAAATTGTGCCCGTTGATTTTGTCCTGTCACAAAATAAGAATGGGAAAAGCCTGGCTCTGTCTTTTTGCACCCTCCCTTTAGGTATTTATACACATTGGTGAGATTCCCCTGGTCTGAGTCTTCTGTTCTTCAGGCTGAACAGTCCCAGCCTTCGCAGTCTCTTCTCATGTCAAATGCTCTAATCCTTTCAGCATCTTTGTGTCTCTTTGCAGGGCTCCCAACATCTTTTCTACAAGGCACTTGCTCACTTGTGCAGATTTCCTAACACCTTTTCTTTACTTCCTGCTTGTCACAATGGACCACTCTTAAACTTGGAGGTGATCTTTGAAAAATCAACCAGCTGTCCTGGACTTAATCACACGGGCTATTAGTGCCAGTGTTACTGCAGATACAGATACACCTACTTCCCACAAAAAATCAACAAACACACCAGCAGCAAGGCCTGGCCTGCTGTAAATCATGTCTTGGGAAGAAGAACCAAACTCAAGGTCCAGCACTGTGGGGTCATCAGCACACTGCTAAAACAAAGTCCTTAACCCTGAAGTGTGCCCAGCTATCCAGAGAAAATTTGCTGTAAAGCTGATGTGACACTTATCCCATAGATAATGCTGATGTGAAACTTATTCCATGGATATAATGAAATTCACACTGCTGGGCATATCTGAAGCCCAAATAACCTAAAATGAACAGTGTATGATATGAGGCTATCCGTTTTGCCATAAGAACCATAATTTCTGAATTGTTTGCCCTATCCTTCTGTCTGAATTCTTAATTTTCATATTGAACACAGCACTAGTGGGATTCATGGCTAGGTTTGGTAAAAAGACAGCTACACCATGTCAGACAAGAAGCCTATTTATCTCTATATCTTCTCTTTGGCAGTCAACACACACCTAAAGAATGTGGGAATACTCTGTGTGTGTCCTGGTTCTTGCTGAACGTGTGTTTCCCACTTTCTGCAGTCAGTACCGCAGGACTTTCCTACAAGGTTCCGTGCTCTTTGAGGAGCAACAAGTAATCACTTGCCTCTCCCCCTCTTTGTTATTCCATAGATTTTTCTCATTTCTGCCTTAGTCTCTTTACAAGCTGAAGTCCTAACCCAGTCAGGAATTTCCACTCAAGAAGAAGCTGTTCTATGTGCTAGGTCATTCCCGTTTCCCTGCTAGGTGCAGTCCCCTAGCTCAGCTAACTCTCTTCTTAGATAAGGTAATGTTCAAGATATGAGGGCATCATGTGCTTATACAGTGGCAAAAAGACATTTCCTCTTCAGTTCTCACCTTCCTTCTTAATTAATTTCTAACAGCTTATTTGCCTTTCTAACCACTGGAAAGCACGCTATTGATGTTTGAAGAAAGCTTTCTAGTATAATTCCTAGTAGTTAGAGCCCATAATTGTCTAGGTGCACTGATACAAATATATATATCATTGACTTTTCTTTCAAGAGTATTCAACATTTTCTAGAGCTCAGCAGACCTTTATTAATGTCCTATCAAGTCATCTTGCCCTACAGATTCCCCTGTTTAATCAAGGATTTTTAGAAACAGCTTTTTAGAAAGCTCTGGGAATAAAAGTTCAGCTTTGTCACAGGCAGACATTTCAAAGCCAGAGGTACACCTGCACCCTCACACACATACATGCACATACACATAACCACGGTGCTGGGTATACGTAACCTGAGTTCTGTACGTACATAACCACATAGCAAGTCCTATAAACTTCAGTACTTAAAAATACACTCTTCCCTGAAGTTTGTTTCAGAGTGCTTTATGGGATGTAATTCTAAGTGATCTGAACATGAAGAAAATATCACCAAGATTTCTTCATTTTCTCCTTCTCTTCTCCATTTCTCTAAGGTGTTTTTTCTCATGCTCTCTTCAGCCAAACAGGATTGCATGAATGCTATTTATTTGAAAATCCAGCAAGAAAAGGCCAGAAAGAAATTTCCCTCTAGAGCTATCACCAAAAAAAATTATCTTCACATGGGGAGTTTCATGTTTTTGTGAGCTCATAAAAAGTACAATATTTACTCTTGTACTCCATAACATTTTCTCTTGCTTTAATTTTTTGCCTAAGCTTAAAATACTGGTTTTGACATTTTTCCTCAAGAACATGTTGCTTAGTCTGCCAAAAGGGAACTAGCATGAGCTCAGGCTTTATTGAGGAGGTGAAATTTTATTGCACTTCTCCCACCTTCAAAAAATTCTGTGTTGTAAAATTGGGCATTATTGTATATTCCAAATTCCATATGTACCAAACAAGCTAATTTAGGACAATGCAGACCAGATAGGCTTTTAAGCAGAAACTATTTCTGGAACAAAATCTAACAGGTCTGCACAGCTGGAATAGGTTTAAGCCCTGGCTCGAAAATATTTTGGAGAGGTTTTCTCTCACCATATGGACTTTAAGAACAAAAATTCTCTGGAGTGGATGTAAACTTCCAAGACCAGATGCCTGAAATTTCAGCAAAGAGGCTGAAAGCTAATAGCAAAAGTTGACATCCACAGTGAAAGGAGTCCTGTGGGACTCCTTTGGGATACATAAAAATATACCTCTCCATATCCATGAGTATGTGGAAGGTATATTCAGAATGGAATTTGTGGTCATTGCTCGTGGTTTGCATCATTGAATCTGTTGTCTGCAGCCAGAGCCCGAAAATCTACGCCCTGAATGCTTCCTTCCACAAACGCCTCTCATCATTTACTCTATACCCCTGAGAATTCTGCACCATTTACTGTCTCTCATAATATACTTGTTTACTGTTCAGTAAACCCCTTACCCTGCTTTGCTGTAAAAGCAGCTAGAGCCCTCCTGATTGTTTTGTGGCTCGTGTAGTACAAACTGCTCTCTTAGAGCATAGGAGATTTCACAATGTTGATGCAGGTCTACGTAACCTCCATTAGCATTGCTGGGAGACTCTTGTTTTTGTCCAAGGTAAAAACCCACCCCTTCAATAATGTACATCCTGTTGTCTCTGAACACATCCCACTACAAAATACAAAGATGTGATCATCTGGAACCTGTATACTTGCAAACCCCTATTGCTCTCTCCATTTGCACATATTCCCTTGTCCTTCCCAGTATACCATCTTCTGTGCTAACCCTCTGAGCCACCAAGGACAAAACATAGGGTGGCATGCCTTTTGTATTTCCTTGTCTTCTCACAAAACACATTACTCATGCTTACAAAAGCAGCACCTTTAAGGAATATGTTTCTCCAGAGACCCTTGCAAAAATAATCAGTAGTGTTGGGGTTTATCTGTGTTATCCTTCTGTAATCTGGGTCGAAACCAGCAATCTATATGGTAGGCTCCTTTTCTCCTATGAAAAATGTTCACCTTCCAATCTAGAGTTAGAACATTTCAGATCTAAAGGATCTGGCTCACAGATCTCTAAACACTTCTCAAGACCCTGAGTTTGGGTGCCCAGTGCCCCTACTCTACCAACAGCATCCTCTTGTCAGATTATCGCTCCAGACACACATGAGAGCCCCATGGCCAAGGCACTCCATGGGAAATAAAGTGCTGTTGGTTACTCCCCCTCCAGAGGAGACAGCACAGCGGCATAGCCACCAGGAAATACCATGGTTTTCAGACAGAGCTGGTTCTGACAGAGCATATTTGACCCAACCTGTGGGGAGACCTGAGTCCTGCTGCCTCACTGAGGCCAGCAACTTTGTTGACTCATCCTAAGCAGCAAATGCATGAGGAAAAAATTCCTAAGTGATAAGCCTACAGCTGGGCAGAGACAATGTGGGAGATCTGGAAGAGCTGTCCTAAGGAGAGCACTGGGAGCATAAAACATCCAAGCCAGCTTACAACACAAGGGCACTCACAGTGCCAGCCCTCCAACAGCACAGAATTAATGGGAAGCTGTTACATGCTGCCTCTGCCTCTTTCTTGGCAGTCCCTCGAGTTCATAATTAAGAATGATGCAGGTGTGATTAGAATATTCAGCAAAATCTGAATAGATTATGGCTTCTACTAAGTTATTTCCCATGAATCCGAAGAGCTCATAAGATCATTCTGAATAATAAAATAAGTTATTCTTATAGGGACAAGGTATCATTATCTAATATTCATCATGACAGAATATAGTCATCTCACAATTTATGCAGCAGTATTGAAGACATTATCTAACATCCATTATCAGCTATGTCTTGAATTGCATATATTACATTTATTTAAAGAAATTCAGACAGGTGAGATGTGCTACAAAGAAGCCATTTTCAAACAAGCAAATGGAGGGAAAGGCGCTGACTGCTATAAAAGTGATAAACTCCTACTGACGTCTCAAACTCGTTACAGTTCACTAAAAAGTATAAAGGCTGATTATATGATAAAATAAATAGAGAGAAATAACTTCCTTTCCTTTATAGGAGAGGAAGTGCAACAGCTACTCCTCATCTGCCCAACGTGTTTCCCATCCTTTTCGTTAATGCTGCATTCATAAAATAACCTGTTTTTTCCCCTCAGTTTTGTAAAGCTAGGCTTTGAACACAATTTAGAATATAGGGAATGCAATCTGAGAGCTATATTTACTGTTTCTAGGGAAGTAATTTAACTGATCATTTCTTTTTCAAACCCAAAAAATTAAAGAAATTTTGCAGTACTGTTGATATGACAGTTCCTCCCTCTGTCTTACTGATAATCAGATGCCAATGAGATGAAATTTAGCATCATGCAGCTAGGCAACTAGGGTACCAAGCAGGTTTTAAAAGATTTAATCCTGTCAAAAATCTCACAGAAATATAAAGCCCACTAGGTATGTAATCAGTGGTAGAAGAGTTAGATCATTCTAATTAATCATCTTCTCAACTCAAACTAGCACACCCAAACCCTCATGATTTGATAACCCTGGGGGAAAAAGCTATTTTGGAATAATAATGGTTAACATAATTTCAGGTAAAACAGACAGGAGCCTGATGTCAAAACACATATTTGGAAAAGACTTTTTGTGGTTAGTTTGCTCATGTTTTTTTCCCTTGCACAGCATGAGGATTTAATCTTGCCTGAAATTTTCATCTCCACTTTCTTATTGATGATGTTAAAAAGACAAAGTCATACTTGGTAGGATGCTAGAGAAGACAAGGTTTCCCTGGAGCCTGGAAGGGGCTGAGCCAATTCCTCTCAGCCCATGGGTGAGCTTCAGTACCTGTGCAGGGCCAGGGAAAGCAGGCAGTGAGGCTGAGCCCTTCCTCTCTTCTCTCTACTCTGCTTCAAAATCCTGCTACTGCCACTATATAACTCAGTTTGTTAGTGATGCCAAGATGCCTGAGGAGCAAAAAGGGCAGATTTACCATGCTGAGTGCATTTATTCAAAGTCTTTTTGGTTTTGTCTTTTAAATTATTGAACAGCAGAGTGAAGTAAATGAAAAAGGGACATCAAAACACAGCTGCAGTCAGACATCATTTAATGTTGGTTTTCCTCGAGGCCAAATATGTATCTTGATCTTAAATAATGCTACTATAAATTGATTGATAATTTGACAAAATAAATGATTTTTTGCTCATTTAAAGATTGCTTTTCCTTACGTCAATCCTGTTTTGATGATGAGACACTTGCATCAAGTCCTTTTTAATCTCAAGCCACAGCCACACTAGGATTTTTCTAAACCAGAGCATATGGAATCAAGGACACAATACCTGGGTGACAGCACATCTCAGAGCAGTCTCATCTGAAACATTAGCCTTTTAGCTTTCTCCATTGAGAAAAGGAACTGAATAATTTGAAAAACAAACAAACAAACAAACCAAACAAACAAAAAAAATCACAAGAGTATTGGGGTAATTTGAAGTTTGAGGTAGATGACCATGTGTGGCACTTCATGCCATGGTCCAGCTGACAAGGAGGTAATCAGTCAAAGATTGGATGTGATTATCTCAGAGATCTTTTCCAACCTAAATGATCCTGTGATTTTGTGAGAAGGCTTTTGGCAGTGCCCCAAAACCAGCACCTGGCCTAATGCCCTAGACAGGCCAAGGGAGTGCTGGCACCCCAAGCACCTTGAAACAGGGATATTTCATCACTGCTTCCAACAGCCATTGCCAGGGGCAGAAACCCACAAAAATACTGGATCTGTTTGGCCATAGGATCTGGTTTCACATGTCTCACAGAACTAAAGAGAAAAAATGCTGCAGGGGGTGTAAAAAAACTTTGCATGGTGGAGGGCCCTTGTGCCTACAGTGCAACTTAAAGGTTCTGGGGTCAAAAGACATTTAAAGAATCCCTTCTCCATTAATTCAAGCCTTTTCCATGCTGTTTGCAATTAAGGGATAGTGCATTTAATTACAAATTGCACCAAGCAAGTCTTGACTTCCAGAGAAGTCAAGGGAAAGTTGCTTTCCCTTACTTCCGCTGATGCAATTGGCAAGCACAAGCCAGTGTGCAGACTGAAACAGTAAAAGCAGTGAGTCTATCTATCTATTGGAGTCCATATCCTTCTTTACTTCCAGGCTGATTTGGTGGCAGTGATTCTGGCTGGACTTCTGGTCCCTTGCTGCACAGTAGTCCTAAACTGAAAATAAAATTTAAAAAAAAAAAACAGAACAAACTTTATGGAGCAAGCATGTCTTTTATGAAAATACCATCCTATCTTTAAAAAATAAAACATAAAGAGAAAAGCAAATGTGAAAAAGAAAAGGAAAAAATATTCAATATCCTAAATACAAGAATCAACACCCAAATCTGTCTGTAAATTGTTTTGGAAATATGTGCTGTGGTTCAAGTTTGGCTGTAGCACAGGAAGCTAGTCACTCTTGAGGAGAGATGCCAACAATTTTGCAGTGAGCAATGTCATTCAAGCCTTCTATGGGAGCTGCAAGCCTAACAAAGAAGCTTTGCGGTGTTTCTGAGCTGGTGGTATTATTAGGCAACAGCATATGTAAGCATCCTTGACACACACAGCTTGTCAACACATTTCAATCTCAGGAGGAATCTAAATAAAATCTTTGCCTAGTACGTTCAATGCTGATCTCAAGAGGCTTGAAGGAAAGGGGAGGGCAAGATTAACGCATACAAACTGTGGAGATCTTGGATTTTGAATCATCCAAAGCAATGAGAATCAGCAGTGGCTTACTTAATCTTTCATTTCCTTTCCATAATGAGCCTTCCTCTATGAATGCAGTTCTCTTGCCTCTCAGCTGTTTTCTGCCACTTTATAAAGCAAACAAAGCTTCAAATTTGACAGTTTTGTTGTTGTTAGTCTGTGCTCTGGAAAACTTGATCTAAAAAGCCAGCAACTCTCAGTCCCATCCTACCCTCATTACAGTCTTGCCTCTTCAGTGCAAAGACTTTCTTCAACTTCTTGTTTTTTCAATGCCTAATCTCCCACCCACAAACTACTTCCACATTTGCATTTCACCCTTAACCTTAAAAAGAGAACCCAAAACTAGCAATGCTGCAGGGCAGTAACACTGCATCCTGTGAACTGTCTGGTCCTCAGCGGATAGAAATTTTTCCAACAAAACTTCAACTGCAAAAAATTTTGCAGGACAAGGACAGGCAGTAACAAATTCTACCAGTCACAGCAGCATTAAAAACACCCACAGAAAAATTGCTTGCTTCTTCTATCAAATAGCTTCTGAGGGAAGACACATTTTGGGAGCTGTCGCTTCTTAATGCCTGCAGCGTATGAGCAACGTTAGCTAGGTTTGTAACCTCTTGTTGGAGCAGCTATATTTAATAAGAACAGTCCCTCTGAACGTGACAGAGGAGCTGTCTACTTCACATCCAGACTCCCACAGCAACGAGCAGCAGATGCCTCTGATACAGAACAAGCACTGGGCAAGTATGTCAGGATACCTCCCCCAGTGCAACTTCCCTGCTTCAAACAGCCTGAAGTTTAGGCACACCCTCAAACAAAAATAGGATCTACTGCTCAGCAGGCAAAGGATTTTTCTTCTTTTACTTTTTCTGTGTTTTGGTGTAGATAAGCCTTTGAAAATAAAGCCTTCTTTAACAGTGATTTCCACTATTGGCCAGATGCTATGTAAGGAAGAACCTCTTTTGGTTCATTTGCAATCTTCACAGACCAATTCAAGATTGCTCATTTTTTTAGTATAAAAAGTTATAATGACAAGCATTACCACTGCATTTTTCAAATCATGGCATACACAGCATTTCAAACCTGAGCATTTTTTCTTTTACTCTTCAATTTCAGTTAGTTTTTAAATTCAAAATACTAAGCTCAGTTGAAGGATCCTAAATACTTTTAAAAACAGCAAAGTAAG
Source organism: Phainopepla nitens (assembly GCA_013400175.1). Classification (NCBI taxonomy): domain Eukaryota; kingdom Metazoa; phylum Chordata; class Aves; order Passeriformes; family Bombycillidae; genus Phainopepla; species Phainopepla nitens. The sequence continues at coordinate 405,564 of VXBQ01005244.1, forward strand.
ATGTCCAGTTTCCAACTTCTTCAAATTCATGAATTGTTTAATTTTAAACAATTTTTTTTTTTTTTTAGTAGATAGGAGAGATGAAGACATTTATAACACTTACTGGGCGAAAGATCTTTTTACTGAAAGAATGATCTAAATGTAAGTATTTTAGCCCTGGTGACTGGCCACCTAGTTTCATGTAGATCTGCTTGGGTGTACACACTACCACCCAAAAGCCTTCTGGCCATCCCCTGTTAAACAAGGCAGATGCTGATGTGGCCCATCAGCCCCTCCACACACCATCGTCTCTGCAGAACCTCAAACTGCAGTCTTGAGCCTGCCCCAGGCACCGCCCTGTGTTGGAATGAAGGGAACATAAGAACATATGAGAAAATCAAATTTAAGTGTGGGTTGGCTCTTTATCTCAGGGTAAAGTCTCAGTGAAGGCAGAGTCATGGTTACTTTTCCCTTACCCATTTCCCGCGGCATTCAGCACAAATAACTCAGTACGCTGGAGTCAAACATCCTTACTCCCTAACACACTCATGGCAGCTTCTAGCTCTAAGCAACTGTCACTAAAGCAAGGTTAATAATGCATGCAGCCCATTTGTGAATATACTCTTTGCAAAACACTTCAAATCCATCACCACTTGTTTTTTAGTGAAGAATGCACAGCCATGCAAACTGCACCATTTGGCCATGTGCACACACGCGGAGAGACAGGAAGAAGATGTTAAGAAAATGCTTCTATTTCAAAGGTCTGATGATGAGACATTTCCCAGCAAATAGCATTTGGACTTTAAGACAGAGAAGCAAAAAAAAAGCCCCAAATTTAACAGCATCAGCTTCAGTGAGCTTTGGTAGAGAAGCTTGGCAAACAATAGCGGAGACATTCCAATACTTACTGATGCAACTTTTTCTCTTTAGGTTAACAAGTTAAGAAGAAAGCTAAAATGCTAAGGACAAGAGCTTATTAGAAATATCACACAAACAGACTAATCAAATCTTAATCATGACTTGAGTAAATTCACTCATAATAATTATAACTAAAACTTGTTTATTAGAGTGGCCCAAGTCTCGGGTTTCTCCCCAGACAATAGTAAAAACAGTTTAAAACCACTACATAGCAAAAGCTCCTTGAGAGAAAAAAAGCTTTCCAGCAGTATAGGAGGTGTTCAGAGGGATATAAATACTGCTTATAGTCTTAATATGTAAGGGCTATTTTGAGTGGTACTGTATGTTCCTTCTCTTCCTCCCACACAATACAAGAATTCTCACGATGAGCAGGGCTGCCAAATTTAACAAAGCAGATCCAAACAAACATGTCCATTACCTGTCAAGCTCCTCAGTCCAGTACATCTGCCTATCCCCTCCTGGTGCACTTTCACAGCTGGATTAAGATGATCTAAACCCACATTTTCATCAGAAGAGGTAGAGCTGTCCCCAGCCACTTGCTCATGCCCTGTGCCAGAGGGTGGGCTCACACAAGCATCTGGCTGCCCAGAATCACAAGCTGATGCACAATTGAAAATTAACCCTGAAAAGTAAGGTTCCTGACTGAAAACAGATTCAGGCCACTGCACAGATGCCTGTAAGTCAGTGCTGGTAGAGAGAAAGGAGCGCACAAAAGTAGGCAGACAAAGGGCAGCAGTGGCTGGTTCAGAGATGGCACAGACTTAGATGAACTTGACCTGTCAGCAAACAGCACTCTGAAATCAATCCATACATTGCTCATGAGGCTCCAGCTTCAAGGGACATCGGTTTGTTACATCTATTGCTTCATAATGTGTGTTTCTGGAACAAGAACAAGAACCAGGAGCCCCTACCCAGGGAAGTGGGGGACTGAGCTCCGTCTTCCACCTGCCTATCTCCTCAAGAATTCCTATTCAATCTCTGCTGCTCTATGCCCCATCCATGGTGATGGTAATCAATACTACCTAGATCCCTACAGATCAGTATTTGAAATGAATCACTTTCGTAGAACTTCTCCGACTACACCAAAGCACAAATCCTCCTTCCCTTTTGGTACAGATTCTCTCGAGGACGTTTCTCTTAGAACCACATGCAGCGTAATGAATAATTTTTCCTTACACTTTCACAGTCTACCTTCTCTGGTTTACCTGGTTTGATATAAATGGGACATTCAGCACAAGCTACCAAATACAAGCATGTGAGATTAACATCAAGAGACAAAAAATTCTTGTCTGAGTTGTATTTATCATAAGGCTATCAGTTGGTCATCAGCTCATTAACTAAAGATTACTGCCCTCCAACCTGAGATGTCTTGAGATTCTGCCTGAATATCAGGGGTCCCTTCTAGTTAGCAGACAATTTTTTTAAAAAAACCTAAATGTACAGACAGAAGACAAATAGCAGAATTTGGAAGAAAACTGTAGTTTGAATCACAGATATTTCAACCCTCTGGCTCTGTGCAGGTTGACCATCTCACAACAAAGACACAATTACAACAAATGTAAAATGAGGGACAGTCACAGTGGGACATCTAAACCACAGATTATCCACAAAACTACTTCCCTCAAAGGCCTTTCTCAGTGCTCAGGGAACAGCTCTGGAGTTGTGTTAAATGGGAGGAAGTTCACTCCAAGGAAGGAAAGGTCTAAGAAACAGACAGTATAGGAATATAGGCACTTTGTAAGTAGGTCCCATGTAAGCATAATTTTGGGGACCTGGTGGGAATAAGTATTGTTTTGATACTTATGTGAAAGCAATAGATAGAGAATATGCAAATGAAGTTTAAGATTATATTTTTATCACATTTCAGGGCTTTAAGATCGCCACATGGTGAGTTCAGTAGAGTATACATAGCAGATAATTCAAACAAAAACCTAGAGAAGAGAAAAATACACTTTCCAATTTCAGAATAAAAATTATCAAAGCTTGAGATATTTTTTCCATTTGAAAATAGAACAAACCAAAAGTTGATGAATGAGTTGTAAAAAATAATGATTCAGGCTTAACATGCTTTAGAGGAGATAAACTTGAATTTAAAACAGTTTTGTAAAACAGGACGTGAAGTTGCCAGCCCCCCAGTAAGGGAGGGTTTGACTCTTATTTGATTTCTGACATGAAAGTCACTGAATCCCAACTCTCCTGATAAATCACTGAGAGTGGGTTAAGATAAGCCACAACTCTATATTTTTTGTTTCTTCAAAGTTTTGTGTTACAGTCCAGTAAATAAGATTTCTCTTGAGTCATCAAGCAGTCAGCTATCAGCATTAGATTTATTCTCATTTGCTGAAGAGTATTAAGTGCCACCATCACTTAAGCCAAACAACTTAGCTCATTTTTGCTGAAGTAGATAAGGAATGTAACTTGTTTTAAGAATGGAAGAGGACGATATTTTTAAAGCTAGCACATAGCATACTTGTGGTAAAAAATCAAGAAACCTTGATCCTTTCTGAGCACATCTTTCTCCCAGAGTCTGGGAAAGCAGTAAATCATGAACACATGTGGATATCAGAGTCTGTGTATCTGAAGTGATCCATTTTCTTGATGATATGATTTATACCATTTATTACCACAGCTTGTAATATACACCTGTTTGTCCACAACACTCACAGCAGTACATAGTGGAACACTCACAGCAGTACATAGTGGACCAAGAGCATCAACACGGATTTAGCTCTACAGGGGATTTTTGATAGCTGTCAGTATCTTATATGGTAATAGCATTTCCAACCAACTAAATCCTAGACAGAAGCTGTCTCTAGGCCCTTTCTGGGAGGGAGAGAAGAGAGAAACTATTAAACATACATCAAACCAGCTGCCATGCAAACCTAAAATACAAGAAAAAAATGTACAAATAGATTTGTAGAAAATGTCAGGGGAAAAAAACCAAAACCAAACAAAACCCAGTGGTTTGAGGCTAATAGAAACCACAAGTTTTTCAAAGTACATTCACACGCAACAGCAACAGCCTTCAGAGCTGACAGCATCTGCTCTCTGGCCTTTCACAGTTTAAAATGCAAGTGGGTCCTTCAGAGTGAATCAAGGCAAAGAGAGCAGAAACAATTTCTAAAAAAGGACTAAAACAGTCTGTAGCTGTTAATCATTACCACACGTTAGTAGGAAAAGTGAAAACTAGCTCTTTTGATCCTGATTTATTTTTTACCAGACTTTACCCAAACGTACAATTTGACAAAAAATGTATGCAACCAATCTAGGAGCTAGTTCTCAAAGATGAGGATGCAACTTTACGTTCATGCAAGTTGCATGTCAATGGGAATTAGCTGTGTCAAACACCTTTCTGGGTTGGGAACCTTAATGCAGGCAGAACCTTAAGAAGTACCTCTCTCACCCATTTCTCCATTCACCAGATTTACCCTGTGGGTGCTTTGTCTGATATCAGCCTTGGCAGGACTTGTGTTCTTTCTCACAGATGATCAGCTCTTTGCAGATATTGCCATTTTTGCAGTCATCTACTCTATCACTGTTCATGGAAAGAAAGGGCTGTTTTCAGAAGAGTTGCAAGTGAGGAGGGTTGTGGCATCCCCCTTCCTGGAGATATTCAAAAGCCATCTGAACATGGTCTGGGGCAACTGTCTGCATTTGGACTTGCTGAAGTGGGACCAGATAATCTCCAGAGGTCATCTCCCTCACAACCTCAACCACTCAGTGATTCTGTGATGTGCAACCTCCTCTAGGGCACCTGCAGAGGGATCTGTAGTTCTGAATCACAGAAAAAGGCTCCTAGAACAGAATTACCTTTAGAACAGCAGTCAGAGCATTTGTGTGTCACATATAAGCTACACAGCAAGGAAACTCTGTCTTCAGGACCAGTTTTTCTCACAGTTTAAATGCCTGTATTAGTTTGGAATTTACAGGTGTTCTAGATTATGTGTAAAGCAGAGCAGGAGCCATTTCACACATCACCTGGGAGCGGCACCAGCCCCCACTCTTTGTACAGAAATATCTCTGCCTGAGCCTCTGCAGGCAGGACACACCTGGCATCAGAGAGGATTCAAACCCACACACCTACACTCCTAAAGCTACTGGAGTTTTGCAGATATTCAGGGGGAGAAAGATTTTCAGCCACATTTTGTCAGAAGCCACATTGCTGGACAAGAGCTGTGCTTGTTCTCGTGAGAGAAAGAAAGCAGCAGTGTTTTTACAGAGATGGGAAGAGACAATCCCACTGCAGCATCATCAGAGCAAGATGCTGAGAAGGAAATGGCTGGCTGGCTCATGCCAGGTCTCTGATTTCCCATAGATAAATTTCATAACCACCAACCAACTCCACACACATGAGGATGGGATGCCACTGACCCTCTTTTACCCAATTGTTTGGGCAAGAGTGTCAATGGCCACTATTTCCAGAACTTTTAGGTACCAGCTGCTGTCTTGCAGACATAGAGACCGACAGATATGATGGAAATTCTATAGCCCACAAACACAATCATCATTTGGGTCCCAAAGGAGGCTTGAAAATGTCTGAAAATTACTCTTTAGGACTTAGGCACCTAATTTTGCTAAACCCTAAATGACTAAACCTTTTTGTATTTCTCTGAGGTATGACTGCAGGTAGGGACACATGAATTAGAAAAGACAAGAATGAGAAGAGATTAATATTAAAGAAGCAATATAATACAGGAGAATATGAATTATGCAATACCTGATAGTTTATTAACTTGCTTTATTTGGCATTCTGCAGTGATAAATCCTGAGGAAAGACTGTTAGTGCCATTTGGGGGACAAAAGTCTGCACAATCGAACAAGATTGGTTGTGCCTTTGGAGAAAAATATTTCTGCATGTCACTGCTCAAATTTGACAACTGAAACAGGCAAAGCCAGCAGAAAGAGCTAACTAGAATAATAGATGTTAAATAATGGCATATCCGTACAATCTATAAACTCTAGACCTAAAATTCACCTAATTGCAAGCAGAATACAATCTCTCCAATGTATCAAATCTTACATTTTTCACTAATAATGAAGAGCCTAAATTTAATCTTGATGCCATAAAATGAGCTTTCTTTTTCTTAGCAATGGCCATAAAGAAACATTGTGCTACTAAAGCTACCCAGATTAGTTTGTGAGGATGGCGATACAAAGATACTGGTCTAGAAGCAACTTTAACATTTACCAAAGTCACTCATGGATTTTTAGGTCCAGTCAGGAAGATTATGACTATTTAGTATGGGCTGCTATGAAGCACCTGTGACAGACAAACAACTGCTTCAAAGACCATAAATTCCTGTCGAGATGCCTCCTCACTTTCCAAGGGCTGTGTAGATTTACAGTTTTTATGTTATATTGTGTGACAGAGTGGCTGTTAGCCCTTTCTGTTAAATAAGTATCCCTTGTGCATAAATAGAGTGTCTATTCTATACACACACAAGGGTTTTAAAATGGGCTATAAATTGAGAAATATTACATCTTTCAGGAGAATCAATTGGATGGTCACTGGAAGTCTACTTGAAGAGTCCTCCTCTTCCCTTGACCCACCCCCAAATTGCACCAACCAAACACTGCAACCACCTCACACCTGGGGCAACATTGTGACTTCATCTTCTTTGTAAAACCTGGACCACAAGAGCAGGACATAGGCCCAGCCCACATCTTCATCAATACATCTCCATCAAGGCACTGCATCACCTGAATTGGCATTTTCATTGCTATTAAGGGATCTGTGGGTCCTAATGCCTCAAAAGACACCAAAAAAACCTTTTTCCTAGAAATATAACTGCAAAATCAGCCTTTGCACCATCATGGCAGGAACTTACACTGAAAACAGCTGTGATATGATCACAGAGTAGAGTAGTGGTAAGCTTATAGTTTTCCCCTAGGTAATATCCTTTGGACCATGAGCTGCATGGAAACTCCAGGCTTTCCAGAGTTGAAAGGCAGATCAGTCCTCATGAACAAGTGTGGTGGGCCAGCTTTGACAATCAGCCAAGCTCTCACCCAGCTGCTCATTCTCTCCCTGAGATGTTCACACCTCCTGGCTTGCTCCTATCTGCACAGCTGAACTTATTTAACAGGAGTGTAAATAGCAAGAACAGAGATAAAAATCTTGTGGGGTGAGATAAAAACAGGGAGATTGCTTCCTGTTATAAACTCAGCTTGGTGAAAATTAACCTAATTTGTTGCCTACTGATTAGGGTGGCAGGAAACAAAAAGACAAATACGGAAAGAATACCTTTCCTTCCCCTGCCTTTCCCACAACCAACCTCCTTCCTTCCCTCCTGCCTCCTCTACCAGCACCAGGAGGTTTGGATGTGGATGAAGATGGACAAATATGATGAGTACACTGCAGTTCCTATCTGCTGCTGCCTCCTCCTCACATCTTCCCCCTGCTCTGCATGGCTTTCCATTGGCTACAGTCCTTGTCAAGGTAGTCTGCTCTGGACTGGTCTCTCACTGGGCTATGGTATCTGTTCTGGCACCTGGAGCACCTTCTCCTCCAGCCTTGTTTTTGAACCCAGTTGTTTCTCACCTTCTTTTCTCTCCTGCTCTGCCTATCCAGTATTTTCTGTCCTTTCTTGAGCACATTTTCCCAGAGGCACCACCAGTTTGGCTGATGGGCCCAGCTGTGTCCTGCGCTGGGTCCACTGGAGGCAGGCATGTCGTTCATGGGCAGACCTTGGTCTATTCTCACCCAATGCAGCAGGAGGCAGAAGGAGGCAGCACCACACCTCCAGTTCCTGCACCAGCTGACTGTCAATGCCTGCACTGGGCGCTCTGGTACACACCAGATTGAGCACTCACTTCTGAAATCTGCTGCTTGTGAGGAACTGGAAACCCTGGAAAAGCATGAGGTTTTACTATATAAAGCATTCTAAGAAAGAAATGAGTAAGAATGAAGAATGGAGTTATTTGCAGATAATGTCCTTGCTGGTTTCAAAAACCTGCTGTGCAACTGGGAGAAATCCAGACAGCAGAAATGGAGAATGAGCTGGTGAATCTGCAGTGTCAGAAAGGAGAGGAAATGTCTTTTCAAAAAAATGCAACTTTATTGGCACTTCAGTAGAGAATATGCAAAGATTTAATTTTCATATATTTAAATGGTCCTGAAGTGTACAAGGTGGAGACACCACAAATGTATATTCCCATAATAAAAAACAGATGCCTTATTCTGCAAATTACATTGATCATCCATACCTGGAATAAATCCCCTTGTGCTATCACAAGGAACACTGAGCTCCAGTGAGTCCTTTGAAGGCATCAGTACTTCCAGAGGTGAAACTTGGCGAGTGCTACTGCTATATATAACATCTACTAGATAGGAAGCCCCACTCATCTTGATGTGATCGTATATTCTACTCCATAGCAAAGAAAAATCTCTAAATCTGAAGAACAAGATTGAAACAGAAGAGATTTTTCAAGCACTGCTCTGTATCTTAGAGAATTTGACATGTTTATGAGAGAATTTTCTTAGTCATATAAAAATACCATGTAAAGAGCTTAATTTCACTCTGGTTTTCAGTATTAGGCAACATTTGGAGGCATTTCAGGCAGCATTGTGGAATGAAATAAAAAGAAATAATTATTGGTCTGTGAAATGAAATAAAAAGAAATAGTTATTGGTCTGTGATTAAAACATTAAAATGTTGCAGCTAGAAATCAAGTATTATTCTGATCACTTTGAGCCCCTTTGTAGGACTGGAGCTAAAGTTGGACCACAAAATTCTGCAGTTCTGAAGACTGGTCATTTCTCAGAAGTATGAAAATGCTCAGGGAAAAATAATCTGTTTGGGTCTTCATTGGCAAACTAGAGTTTAGATTTGGTAATATTCAAACAAACAAACAAACAAAAAGATTCTCTCCATTTTCTAGCTGTAGACAATTTCTTTCAAGAAAATCCAAATGAAGTATGACTGCACAAGTTTTCCAAAGGATCTATTCTTTGCTTTGCCCTACTTTTTATTTCTTCCCCTCAAGTAATGTCCCTGGATTTTTCTGCTTTATTCTCAACATTATTTTGTTTAGCAGTGGTCTTCCTACAGCAAATTCAAACAGTACTGCTGTTTCTGATTCAAAACTGAGAAAGTCTCTAACTACTTTAAGACCAGGGAAAACTGGATAATTAGTACTGGTAATGCTCTGGAGAGCACTCTTGTGGTAGGTCATCTAAATGGAAGTATACAGAATGAAATCTTTCCAGTCCTGTCCAGAGCAACCCTATATTGATCAGTGTTCCCAGAAACACAGAAAACATTTTTCCAATGTCATACAGCCTGATGGGAACCAAAGATGCATAATGCTTCATCACTGATTTGTATGAGCTCTGAATCCAGAGACATGATTTCAAGAATAATAACACAGTAACATTTACTTCTAGATATTTTTCCTTTACTACCTGTCTAGCAGTTATAGCACTTGTACTTCTTTCTTCTCCATTTTAAAATCTTTAGCAATATGAGCTTCACAGTTTTGGGCTCAGCAAAAAAAAAGATAAATATTGCATGCAATTTTAGGATCTCCATGGCTTTCATTTAATCCTCAATATGTAGATTTTGGCATCCAAAGTCAAACAACATTCCTGAGGTAAGGTGTTGGAGAGAAGAGATGAAGAGCAAGATAAAAACAAACTAGAAGTTTCATCAGCGCAAAGCCAGAGGTGGCTGAACGTGGGGTGTTGAGCTGTTTTCTTCTAAACATCTGCTAAGGCTGAGGCACTGATTGAAAACAACTGCATCTGAGTGGCTGCTCTGACTGTAGTAATTAGTCCCACAAGCAGTGCATGCAGGTGTTTAATTACCGAGGTCCCGCTAGCGACACGGTTTTATCGAATTGGCGTTTTCCTTTTGTGGCCTTTACTGATGCGTGTTCAGACTTACTGGGATGGTGTCCTTGGGAGAGCACATCCTTGACCTTCAGGGTTTATTTCAGCTGTCTGAAAGCAGGCGGCCCCACAGGTGTGCGTGAGCCCAGGGCTGAGCACCACGGTGGGAGCAAACAGGCTGTGCAAACAAAGGTTACCCACTAGGGCACACCCGGGGGGAAGCAGGGGTTCACGTTAACTCCTGACTTCCAGAACACACATCGCCTTTAACCAGCCATTCTGAGGTCAGGATTAAAATTTTCCCTCATTCAGAGCAGCACCAAAAGCCATTTTAAAAGTTTGGTTGTTATCTCACATTAGATCAAATCTTCCAGGACAAGCTACACTGAAAAGTTGTTTGCTAGTTTCATAAAACAAGAATAAAAGCATAATCTGTTTTACTGCTGTAAACCACATCTTAAGCATCTAAAAAAGGAGCTCCTTTTTAAACAGTCATTTGTAGTCAGCTTCACATTTCTTTTCCAGAAGCACAAAATTCCTATTCCAATGTTATGAACAAAATAATCTTCCTCCTGAGACTGTCAGCTACATGCTTAAAGAGTGGTACAAACACCTTCACTTTCACAACAAAAATAACCAATTTTTTATGAGGTCTGATATTCTCTCCTCAGGAAGACAGCTGATTTGAAAGAAACAGAGCATAGAGTTGGCCCAATGGAGTAAGCAACATTTTTAAAAATTTCTGAAAATGAAATCCAATGTGCACTAGCATTTGTGATCAGTCTTTGTGTATTCATCTCTCCTTCCCTTCTATATACGCCACCAGTGACCACAACTAAACTTCTGAGACCCTTCCTCAGGGATTTATCCCCAGAAACAGAAGTGCACTTCTCTGGAGATGTTCACACCAGAAGTTCCAGCACTAAACTAATCACTTCTGTCAGAAGTACAATACACATTTTATAAAGACATTTAACCCTGCCTTGAACAGTGGTAAGTTTGTCACATCCAACAGTAGGTTGTTTCCTTAATAACTTTCACTTTCAATCTGGTGCAACACATACACTCCCAAAAATGTATTGTGATGGTTATCCCTTGAACCAGTCTCCTCACTACTACAAGCTAACTGCTAATCTTCAGACCCAGCATTCTCCTCCTTTTGCTTAGATTTGGCAAGGCTGAGCACCAGCTGACACTCAGTTTTCTCAGCTTTTAAAGCATTTACACTAAATTTGTGATCCTCTCACCATGTGCACAAGAACATTGGAGGCATTTTTATGAGGAATGCTGTCAATCAAGATCAGCTCTTTATGTAAAGGATGTGATTTAATGAAATGGGAATTAATCCAAGGAAGCCTTACAAGCCAATCTGCGAAGGATGCCAAATACGACAACTTTGTGTCTCTGTTGTTGATGTGAAATTGCAGGGAGAGCTCTGAGCATGTGAAACCCCTGATGAATGGACATCTAACCTGCACTCCATCCCCATGCTGACAGCTTCAGGCTGCCCTGAGATGCCAAAGACTGAAGGCTCTTCTCCTGGCTGTCAATTTTTTAGCCCTCAATAACCTCAGAAGGTTACTGAAAGCTGGAGTGGTCTCCTCCTGACAGCCATGACATTGTTTTCTAGGAGCTGTTCACTCAAAACCTGCTGCCAGAACTACCCTGACCATAAAATAACCAAAAAGCCACAGCTGTGTGCAGAGTGTTGGCTTTACAAAACTGCAACAGAAGTACTGAAGTCTGCAGCTCTTGTTCTACTCCTAACAAAAGAGAAACATCACCTGGTGCTGGAAAGGACAGCGACTACTGCCAGGAAACTGAAGTGTTTGCTGCCAGAAGTTTGCTCCATCCCCACCAGTAAAATTTCTGGAGGCACACAGGGTGTATACAAAATGTATTTGTAGAAACATCAGGATTAATTCTGCAGAACACACAAGAGCAGAGCTGTGTTTACAGCCCAGACTATCTCAGAAGGTGCTCTGTGTCTCCTCTTGTACCAGCACCAGCCTTCACCCGTAGGGAGGTTCAGGTACAGGCTGTGATGAGGAGAGCTGCATTTGCAGAGCACCCCTTACACCAGCTCTGTACCCACAGGGCATGTGCTCTGTGGACAGGACTGAGAAGGGCAGTGCTGGACACAATTTGCCTGGAAATTGCTTTCTGTTGCAATAAGCTGCACTGCACGAAGAGGTTTGACAGTGGAGCACAGTGGGAAATCTGAGCTGTCAAAGGGCTGAGCAAGGCTCACTTGGACAACCTCTCACCCACGGATGTGGTCACTTCCTAAACGTAAGACTTTTACGTGACCCCTGTCTCTCTCAATAAAAGCAATGTCTCAATTCACAAAGCAGGACCTTTGTTTTTATTCATCAAGATTTCAGAAACAAAAATACAGGTCTGAGCAATTATCCTCGGAGAAAAAGCAAAAGCAAAACTGGAATGCATTAGCCATAAATGAGGCAATTAAGTCTAACCTTTGCTAACCTGGCAGACCAGTGGTATAAACAGTATGCCAGGAGTTATTTGGGTCCTATAGACGCCCTTTAAAAAGCCAATTATCTGGAAATGAGTGAGTCCGTCAGATGACAATATAGCAGTCCTTCAGAAAGTGCTGGGAGGGGGGTGTGAGGGGGTGTCTCTCTGCCTGGGCCCACGTGCAGCTTTCCAGTATAATTGAACAGCTCTCCTTGTTCAAAGGAAGGCAAAGGTTTCTTTCAGTGGAAGGTCTTTGAAATTAATTACACTGCCTCTTACTGGGAGCAGTAGGGCGCGCTTCCTTGGATGCTATGTCAACATGTGAGTAGGTTACTAAGGTGGGAAAAAAAGGTACAAATGCAAAGTGAAAAAAGACAGGGGACACAGTAAGATGTATGGGAGTGCCAAGTCTCAAAAATGCCAGGATGAGATGAAACACAACTAACTCAGCTTGTGTTACTAAAAAAAGAGAGAAGAAAGCGCTAAAATGGCTGCCAGGGCACATATACAAGCAATGGTTATGAAGCAGGTAGGACAGGCATGCCCATCCAAGGACAGGACCTGAAGGGGAGAGGAGAGCCTTGATTTCAGTTTGGCTTTACAAACAAAAATACACATCTACGTGCTATTTCTGAAAGAGCAGCACATCAGTCATGGGACTTCTCCAGGTGACATGGCTGACCTCTCAACAGTTATCTCCATCAATCGATGGGGGGTTCCCAGGTCCCAGTGCAAATTCTGGTTCAATTATTTTGCCTCATCCCTGGTTTTTTTTTTTTTTGTGGGGGGGTTCATGTAACAAACTAAAACTACACTGCCCTTCTAATTCAGCAAGGGAGAATCAGGAAAACCTGAAAGGAAGGCAATAAATGACATTTACCTGCCATCTTTCTTCCTATCTACATGCCTCTCCTCTCTCTGCTGTCTCACTTACTCCCATCTCATCCCATCCTCTTTGCCCCACTGCTCTGAGCTCTGAGCATCCTTCCCATCTGCCCTTCATTTTCACACTCCAGCGTCCACAAGCAACAGAGACTGTAAAGGGCATCAGAGACCACACTCGTGAGCTAGCACCTGGATGCAAACCAGCATGTGCCATGGGGGCACACATCCAAAGGATTTTGCTGCTGCCTGTCTGAGATGGGCCCTGATTATCTGCATGATGGTCAGGGGACTCATGATGCTCTTGGGGACTCATCTTGTCCAGACCACTTCTTTCTGCCTGTGCAGGATGATGGGCTGGTTTTCTCTGGCCCCAGTGACACACAAAAGCCATTGCACATGAAGAGTGTCTGAAGCAGTACAAGGCCAGTGCTGTCTGGGGTGATGAAATTACATACACAAGTACTGTTGCTGGTGTAGGCTCCTGTCTTTGCATGTACTTTTCTTCACAGGCCAACAAGAGAGAATATGAAAATCCATAAAGCAGCAGCAGAGAGCAGTCAGAAAAATATGCGATTATAAAACAGTGAAGTACTGCATCAAAATTATATGCTCGATTTTGACACACAGACTGTATGGCTACAGCTTTGGAAAACAAAACTTGACTATCACAGCATCCACAGAAAGTGAAACAAACAGCAAAACTAACCACATCCATCAGCTCTATTACTATCCCATACAGCTCTGTCCCCCCCAAAAAACCCTTTTAATATTCATTTATTAGTTTCCCACCCAAAATTCAGATTTCAATAGCAGACTGTTTTCTCCCAGGAGGCTATAAAAACACACTTCACTCATAACCCCAGCAGCTGCTGCTCTGTAACAGCAGATTCTCTTTGTGCCAGCCTGTTACATGGGTGACCTGGACAAAAAGCATCTCCTGGGATATTGCCCATTTAATGAGCTGGGGACTCTTAACAAAAACAGATTTGCAAATTTTATACTTAATAGAGCTTTCAGTATAAGTAACTGAAATGCACAGACCATTAATTAAGCTGCTTGTTTTGGCTGATTGTATTAGCAGAACTCTCTGGTGATCTGACTACACATTACCCTTTACTTAATGGCAGCAACTGTTGGTGCACCTGATCTGACATTCATAGAGCTTTACAGTCCCTTTTCTAAGAACATCTCCAGAGAAAGTAATCCTGTGGTCCTTCCAATGAATCGTAAGACAAAGAGCACACTAAGCTCTTCTCAGCAACACCAGTCTCCTCTGTTATTAACTTCCCACTCAGTCTACTTAATGCACACCCCACTGACACTGGACCCAGCAGCCTGTTTCTTGGAGGTGTTTAAATAAGGTCTTACCAATTCATCTCTGTTCCTATTGCTACTTTTTTTTTCTCTATTTAATTAACTGCTTAGGTCTGAGTTTTCCCCTCATTTATGTTATCATGGCAGCAGTTTCCATACACCTCAAGCCACCTTCTGTTCAATAATCACCAAAGTCTCAATGTTGCTCTCAGCTCTGCATTGACTTGGTCCTGCTGAGACAGCCCAAGGTTAGGTCAGCTCACACTGCAGCCTGGACACATGCTTCCATCAACTCACAATGGGAAAAGCATTAGTACAGGGGGTAAAAACACTTACAGTCTCTACTTAGCACTTTTGAAATCAGTAATGGCTCTCGCTCAGATCTGACCTTCAGTCAAGTACACAGGACAAACACAAAAAAACCCCAAAGCCTGAAGGTTACTATTGAACACTGCAAGTAAATCTCAAACACCTAAGAGACATCCTTTGGAAAACAGTAGAAAATGTTGAGGGCAGACCTAACCACGGTGTTTGCAATTACTTGCGCTACAAGTTCGGCAGAGCAGACTTTCTTATTAATGGATGATGTGTGATTCAGCTCCTTCTGCCATATAAGATTTGCCCGCTTCAAGAAACTGGCAAAAACATGAAAGATAGAAGGCTCTTGGAAAAAGATCTTTTTTTATTATTATTTTCCTTGGAAAGTAAAAATTATATTTGCTTCTATGGCAAAGTAGTTGCTTCTTCTGCACCTGGGAGCAAATTCTGTTCTCCTGGCAAGGCTTTTACTGACAAGCACCATAAAGATGGTGTTCACATGTTTGTCTTCACACACATGCCTTATAGTCTGAGATTTCTCTTCTCCCCATATTCTGCATTCCGTTCAGATTCTTTTCACACGGAAAAAGTGATCAAAACAGTTTTGACATCCCAGCAGTCTTGTGCTTGTGCGTGTAGTCTTCAGACACAGTTCTCACTAGATATTGTACAGAAATAAGCTTGATATTCCAAAGATTAACTTCACAGCCTTTGTACCACTTCTCCTTTTGTTTACAGTGCATCTCCACTCCTTATTTTTATGCTGCTTCATGTGATGTTCAGGATCTGCAGACTGTCAGCATTCTCTCTCTGCTGATTCTACCCAGGCTTGACCAGTGTCTGCTGCCCCCTCTTTCAGAACCTGGAAAAGTCATCCTGCTCAGAGAGGTTTCTTCAGCACCATAGTCCATCCAAACCTACCATCTTATGCTTGACCATCTGAATTCCTTCAAAACTGCCTCTCTACGGTTTTTTCTTACAGTCTACCACAAATGCTCTTCTCTCATTTAGCTCAGTTCCTTAGATACTGCCTACATGGGAATCCAAGCAGATCTACTCTGGCCATCCAGCCTTTCTTACTAATTTAACTCATTCTCACTCTTCTGTGCATATTCTTCTTTCACCACTCATTTATCCCATTTCTCTGTTTTTAACCTCTCTTTCCAGCCATTATCAATTGAATTCTTTTTTCTCTCACCCTTTTAAAGATTTTAAATATTCTTTGCTGATCAGTCACATGTTGCTCAGTTGGTTTTGGCCAAAGACCCCAAATAACAGGTCAGAATCAGCACACTGTACCATCATGGCCTATCCCTCTGTCATTGTTCGTTAACAGGACTTCTCATCAGCCCCGTTTCAGGGTACCAACTGCATCCCCCATGGTAATTAATGCTCATTTGTGAAGTCCTCCTGCTGCTTAAACTCCAAGAAGACTGTGTGTGTAGTCAGTGCACATGAGTTCTTAACTCCAACTGCACACAGGAGCCAGAAGATGGACGCATAGCGGCATTAAATGCTCTCCTCGTAAGTGAACAGTTTTGACCTCTCCCTGGAAATCTCCCAGCTTCAGAAGAGATACCAAGCAGTCTTGTCATCTGGAAGAGTTGAACACATCATGGCAATGGGTAGCAGAAGGTACCTCAAGTACCAGGAGGGAGAATACTGGCAAAGGGAAATAGAAGCAAATATAGAAACCACTTTATCTAAAAGACTCTTAATCAAAAGCAAGCCTTAATAGCAATGCCCAGAAATCACAATGTTCCTTCAATATAATGTCCATGGTGGCAATTAAACAGAAGGGAAGAACATGATACAACATCTGAGTTTGGAATTATAACAAACCTTTGCCTTTAGGCCTATACTAAATCCACTTTACCCTGCATTCATACAAGAAAAGTAATCAAGGATTGGAATTACCTCTATTCATCTGTTTGGGTTGTTCTTGCCTCACAGTGCTGTAAAGACACAGAACTCCCTATTCAGTTTTTCCCAACAAAACCAAATGATTGCCAGTTTGTTTCCACACTCAAACCTGAAAAAAAAACAAGTCTCCCACCCACTCCTTGTGCAGGACTTTTTCTTGGAACAAATGACAGTAATATGGGTCTTCAAAGGCAGGGACTCAGCAAACGGAAAAAAAGCAAAGGTTATTATCTCTTTTTCTGGTTTTTTTCATGTACTGGAAAGGCAAAATAAATGGTTTGTTTTTCTTGATCTAAGTCTTCCTTTTGTTTAGCACTTTTGTTTAAAAAATTAGGTATGCCAAAAATGTTAAATCTTTACTCCAAAACAACCCAGAAATATCAGGCAGGAAACAGGATTATGAAAGTTTAGCATTGACAGCTTTTCTTTCATTTGCCAGAATTTTAAGATAGATCTATTTTATAGACAACCTACAAAAGAGAATTGCAAAGAGTCCTAGAACAAAGAATCACCTTGCCTCAGTTAATCAAATTCATTTGTTTGTAATGTGTGATCCTGTTAGCACTCCAGTCTTTCACAAAAAATGGGGTAGGCAAGACAATCTCATGTTATGAAAAGAAACAAAACCAAAAATTCTGTATGTCACTTTAGCACATCTTAGAAGAGCAACAGGAAGTCCCACTTTTTCCATTTTGGAAATAATCACATTAGTAATTTAGGAGCTGCACCATCATTTCCAAATGCATTATCTACAACAGGAAGCCTCAATTAAATCAGTTATTAAACCTAATTAATTAAAGTTGCATGATTTCTACACAGAGGTACTTGGTTTTGTTCAAGAGAGTTTAACTTGTGCTTGGTCCTTTTGCTAATCAGCCTAAACAAAATCAATATATGAGAGTTGATACCGCCTGTTGGTAGTTGAATGATGAATTCCAAGTCATTTAGTTACAATTAATTTGGAAACACTTTCTCTACTACAGAAACACTGCTGAAATTGCCTTTTTCTCTTATCTGAGAATCAATCATTTCACTTGAAGATGGAGAGGGGTGGGCGGATACATCCCTTCACTCTGCAGTATTAAATGACTAATTAATATTTCCCAGGCAACATTTTAAGTTAAGAGGTAAAAGGAGAACTTAGATGATAACAACTTGTCAGAGCTTGAGGAAATGCTCCTGTCACAGAAATGGCCATGGCTGTTTAGCCAACACCAAGAACTCCCACAAGGTGCTCCATGCAAGGCGTAACACAAAAAGGTTTGCCGTAGTTTTGATTCATCCTCCCTCTTTTCCCACTCACATCCCACAAGCTTTGCTAAGTATTTTTCTTTTGGCTCTTCCATTCAACAGCTTCTTCAGGTTTTTCTCATGTCTCCTACATCATTCCTTGTCCCTTTTATATACTCTCTTATCCTTCTCTCCCTTTGTGTCCTGCCTTCTCCCATTTTTTCTTCTCCAAGGCCATTCCAAGGCATTGTAAATGTTACTGCTCAGCAATCAAGCAGAAAGGGAAAACCCAGGCACCAAGGGAACCTTACTGCCTAGGTCTAACTTGAAATAGACTGACACGGGAGCAATTA
Organism: Phainopepla nitens; assembly: GCA_013400175.1. Classification (NCBI taxonomy): domain Eukaryota; kingdom Metazoa; phylum Chordata; class Aves; order Passeriformes; family Bombycillidae; genus Phainopepla; species Phainopepla nitens. Next base: position 423,792 of record VXBQ01005244.1, read on the forward strand.
GAATGTAATTTTATGTAATAGGATGATTTATTCATTAGTACAAGGCAGGGATAAAAGCTTACAGCTGATGAGAGAAGCAGGTTTGTTACAGCTGTCAGTTCCACCAGCAAAATGTAACAGTCATTTAATTTCCTTTTTTTTTAAACACCAAAAGCATCCTATAATTACATGTATGTGCCCTTCCTTATAGCAGGAAATTTTGCACAGAGTTCTTTATTTTCATAATGGAAGGAGAACAATTAAAGTGTCATGAGATGATTGGTCTGTCAGTGAGTTTGATTGACCATGTACTACAAAAAAAACTTCTTTTTTTTAATAAATACTAAGATATTGGAATCAAAATACCAATACTTTCTTATAGAAGGAAGGTTAATAAGTATCAGATACCTCAAGCATACTCTTAGCCAAGAGACTTATGTGAAGATTCAGATGGTTTCTTTTCAAGGACAGCTGCTTTAATAAGAGTCAGCTCTTATTCGTTTATTGCTTTGAAAATAATTTCAGCCTAGAAGTCTGATTATCAACATCCAAAGCACTTCAGAAGTTTGCCTTCCAACCTATAATGTATTAAATGACTAATAAGCAAAAGATTGCCATGAAAAGCATCTGCATCATTGATGACACATGGAGGAGAAGGAGAACATCAAGGCTTTGGTTCATCATCTCACGCATCCACCACAAGGCCTGAGACTGCAGAAAGTAAAGAGCACTCTGCTTTATCTGTCAGTGGTCACCACTGGCACACTTCCCACTTCGCAAACCTCCTAGGCTGAATTTGTGGTGGACAGGAGTACTCAAAGCTTATCTCTTTCATGTCTGCTGGAGAACAGGGATGCTTAATCCTCAGCAAGACCATAGCTGAACATTGGTTCAGTACTTAGAGGGACTTAGCTGGCAGCAAAACATGGCAGAAAGGACCCTTGCCTAGGACCAAGTTTCCCAGGTCCCAGGTCATTCCACCCTCCCCCTACTTCCCATCTGTCCTCCAAGGACTTGGTGTTCTTCAGAATACGAAATTGCAGACTAGACACGAAAGAAAGGTGCTTATCACAGAAATGCTGGTGGTGCTTCACTTTAGGCAAGATTCTCAACCTGCATCAAGCAGACCCTGTTTCTGCTATTCACCACCCAGCAGTGGAGAGCAGGAGCACCACCACCAAGCTGTCATGGGGGGATTAGGTTGTTTTTATGTCCCAGAGCTCAGTAATTATATTAGCATGCACGGCCCTGTTAACATTTCAGACACCAAGATGAAAGCACAAAGAGCCAGCTTACGATAAAAAGGAAGGCTACTGGTGTCCTGGTCCTCCCCAGGGCTGCCCTTTCTGAAGCAGGGTGGTAATCCTTACTCCTGTTCCCCTCCATGACTTGCCAGCACAAGCTGCCAGCTCCTGGTGGGACCTTGAGCTTGCTTGGGGTTTTTCCAGTTCAGAAAACTGCCCCTCAGTCATGATGATCCCCTTATTAGCTGCTGAATGTGCCTGCAATGGAGCTGATCACCTCAGCAGTCCTTTGTCATTCAAGTGACAAAGGTTTTCCTTTCAGTTAAACTACAAGTATTTTCAGATTTAGACTTTCCCCCATCAGTCACCAAGATCACAAACACAGACAAAGTACTTAGCATCTGCTCAGCTCTGCAGGTGCACAGCAATCCATTCAGAAACCTCCTCCAAGGAATCTCAGGAAGGATCTTCCCTTTACTGGGGCAGAGGGGAAGCATCCACGTGTGCCAATCACCAGCTGGTCGAGAAAGGTGATACTTCCCTTTTTACTCAGCACTGGTGAGTCCTCTGGTCCATGAGGTCCAGTTCTGAGCTCACAGCTACAAAAGGGACATGGATATTACCGGAGAAAGTGAAACAAAGATTCATGAAGATGCTACATGAATTCGAGGGAGGGGGGATTTGCCACACTGAGAGGTGGAGAGCTCACAGCCTGAAAACTGGAATGCTCGGGGGTGATTGATCAAAGTGTATAAATATCCCATAAGAGAGTGTTAAGCAAAGTGAACCAAACTCTTAATGAAAGGACACCAAGGGCACAAAGTGGAAATACAAGAAATTCCACTTAAACATAAGAAGAAGTTGGAGTTTTTTTGTTGTCAAGCTGATCAAATAATGGAACAAACTGCCTGGAGACATTTCAAGTCTGCATCTTTGGAGATATTTACCACCCAACTGATCACAGACCAGAGCAGCCTGCTTTGGACAGGAGATAGGACTAGACAATCTCCTGCTGCCCCTTCCAATCTTGCAAAGAGTGAGATGGGTTTCTTTACCTTCTCCTGGTTCAGGATGCCCTCTCAGCCTCTGATCTTCACTTTTCCTGAGAAAGAGGCTAATAGTAAAAATACAGTATGAGCTAATGGTCTGGAACACTTTGCTCCCTTTAAAAAACAAGTCTGCTTGCATCATACTTATGTATTATTATTAATATTACTCCTACCAGGAACAGCTGAACAAAAGCAGGAGGTGTATTTCTACGAAGTTCCCCTCCTTCTACTGCTTATTTCTGTGTCTGAAGGCAGCTGTGACTGGATCAACATAAGTACCTCTGCAGGAGATATGCCAAACAAGCACTGTAAAGGGAAATCAACAGCAAATTATGACATGTATAGAAAGATACACTGATTTGTAGTCAAGCGCTGTTTGTAAAAAAAGAAGAGGCATAAAAACTTTTTTGCTTACAGGCAAAAAAGCCTGGCAGATTCTGGTAAACTCTCTCAAGGGACAAAGTCAGTCGCGTTTAGGGCAGATATTTGGGAGGCAGCTGAGTCCCATACTGATACTGATGTAAATGCAGTTTCCTGTCCAGCCCGATGACAATTTACCAGAGAGCAGTGTGTTATCTGGCAAGTCTTCCCCTGTGAAAGACATAGGCAGCATATTCTAAATAGAATGTTGTCCAACAGGATGAGGCATTTATGGGTATTTTCAGCCCTGTAGCCAAACAAAGTCCAGTATCTTGCTCATCATCTACCAGTAACATCCTGGCCACAAAAGAGCGCTGCTGCTTGCAGCAATGCATTTGACAACCAACTAAAGACAACAGGCCTTTGCATAAAATAGATTAAAACTTTTTAAACTGATTTAGAGATGTACTGAACAAGATTTTATAATGGAGAAAGTCTTTATTGAAGTCATCCTTGCAAGTAGACCCTATTAATTTGAGTGCTGCTGGTCTCTGCAAATGTCAGGTTGCCTTTGGTAAGAAGCAACTTGTGTGGAGGTTCCAATAAAGGAAAAATGTCAACCACTTTTTAAGCTTCCTTGGGCTGACACATCTCAATTGCATGCAGTTAACCCAGGTCTCTGTTCCCTACCACCTGCAACAGAGAGTTTATGACACAGGTTTCCTCTTTTTAATTTACCTACTTCAAGGTACTTCAAGTTCACACATTTTTTTCTTGCTGAAATCAACCTACCTAATAGTTATGGCTTAAGGCAAGGTGATACATTAAAAAAAAATTTCAAAGGACAGAGCCACATAGAAGAGAGAAATAGCTCTCCAGCCCAGCCCCCCAGTAACTATACATACCTGTGTCACTCTGCCAGACAGATACCTTATCTCACTACAAAGCCATACATTCCAGAGTTTAATTATGCTGAATTAGAATGGGGTTTTTCCTGCTAATATCATAGAGTTATAGAGTGATTTGGGTTGGAAAGGACCTTAAAGATCATCTGATTCCAACCTCCACTGGCTTTCACTAGACCAGGTTGCTCAGAGCCCCTCCCAGCCTGGCATTGAACACTTCCAGGGATGGGGCATCCACAACTTCTCTGGATAATGTCTTCCACCCTTAAAGTAAAGAATTTCTTCCTAATATCTGATCTAAACCTACTCTCTTTCAGTTTGAAGCCATATCTAACTTTAACTTTCTTTGCTGTAAAATTCAATCCATTTATCATCAAAGGAAAGACATAGGAACAACAACTCCATTTTGTTCAGCTCTGTTCTAGGTTTCTGCCTCTTTGAAGAATTAAACCTACTCTTTACCCAAGTCCCTTTTCTAGCCCATAGATCCGAGTGTTGTAGATATTTGACTTTATTATACTCCTCTCTAAACTCTCTCTGGTCAGTTTTTATTCTTCCTTGATGACTGATGTTGAAATCTGGAAAAGGTACCTTGGCCAAAAAGTTTCTCTGTCATTTCACTGAAACAAGAGATCATAGCATTGAAGTCACTGGACATGTTTTAAGTCCAGTTTAAATTAAGTCCAGTTGAAGTCCAGTTTTAATTTTTTAAAAAAATCTGTCTTCTTCAATTGTTTATGCTGAAGTTGTTTGGCTTAGCTTGATAAAGCTAATTTAACCTGTTTTTTATGCTACTAACATGACCAGTGCAGGGTCAAAATACTTGATTTTGCATATTCTTTAGAAGTGACATAATCTTGCGCAGCAACTTATGCAAATAGAAGTGAGTTATCATATTAATATTTGTAAAAACAATGAAAAAAATTTGGAGATATTATACAGTGGCTGATAGTTCATGGGCCATTCGAGAATTAACACATCTTTTCCAATAGCACAATTGAGCCACTTGTCAAAGAACCCCACAGAGCAGAGATGTAAGTGAATGAAATGAAAAACAGAAAGCAGCAGTTGCCGAGGAATCTAAATACAGATACCAAAATGCATGCCTGTATGCATGCCAGTGCAGGACAGTTTCAGCTGTCGTTAACATGGACAGACACGTGGCAGAGAGGGACTCTGGCAGGCATTTTTAAAACCCAGGCTTTGGGCCAGGGAAAAGTGCTGCCTCTTTGTGTCGCACTGTGATTGTATCGTTAATTGGCCAAGACAGTGCCATGAGCCAATGCCCCAGCACTTTCAGTTTGTATGGCATTTACCTCAGCATAAGCTCATTTCTATATCAATGCCTATCAGTGTCTGAAAGGAGAGTGGCAAGAGGATGGAGCCAGGCTCTTCTCAGTGATGGCGAAAAATAGGGCAAGAGGCAATGGGCAGAAACTAATGCACAGGGAGTTGCACCTGAATGGGAAGAACTTGTTTACTGTGCAGGTGACTAAGCACTGGAACAGGTTGCCCAGAGAGTTTCCCTCACTGGAGATACTCAAGAGCCATCTGGATTCAATCCTGTACCCTGTGGAAGACCCTGCTTGCGCAGGGAGGCTGGACCATATGACCCACTGTGGTCCCTTCCAACCTCGTCCATTCTGTGATTCTCTGAACTGAGAATATTGATTTTATAGTGAATGACCATGGGTTCAAAGATGGTCATTTATTTATATGCCCATAACTTGTTTCTTCTCACCACTGGTTCCTGAAAAAGCGACATTACTAGGGCAAATTCATTCTCGATAATTAAGACAAGTTCTGATTTAATAATGTATATCTACCTACCTACCTAGCTATCTAAAGATTGATCCTTTCTGTAGGGCTTTTCAAACTTCAGGTTTAGTAGGTGGCAGGTACTGTGGTACATGGTAGGCATGGCTCCTAGAAAGAGGGGACATTCCAAAACAAATCACACCACTTGAGGATTTTAAATTGGAAGTGAATACACAAGGAGTAATGTAAAACACATATTTTCTGTAATTGAATTAGAGCCATCAACTGTTTGAGGGCCTGACAGTACTTCTGTAGTAGCACTGACTTAACGTTAAGCAAATGCTGATTGTTTCCTGCTTAAGGCAGCCCAGGATCACTCTGCAAGTGTCTGTGCACTGATCCATAGTGGAAGGTCACCTTCAGCAAATGAACAAATGCATTTCTAAACAATTTAAACAAACTACAAATTTTAGGTTGAGGTAGTGGTCATTTGATAATCTGAATGCCCTAACGAGCTAGTGCTACGCTGAAGCACAGGAAGCTGTTTTGCAGATTTAAGTAAATCTGTCCTCTGACCTCTATATATACACAGGAACAATCAGACTTGCCTTCTCTCCTACAACCAGGGTGAGACAAGACAATTCTGCCACCTTACTGTTGAGCTGTTTATCTGATGACACACTAAAAAAAGAAATGAATAGATTTATGAATCATAAAATTATACTAACTGCAGCAGATGATGAAATTCATGACTCAGGGTACTAAGATTACCATGTTCCAAGTTATACTACTTGCATTTCTTTTATTTATTGCTTTGCAGCTAGCATAATTTGTAGTTATCATCAATTAAATGACAGTCATAAACTGAACTTTTAGAAGATAAAAAATTGATCGTGATGTTAAGCCAAAAAGCAAATAAAAATGTCAAAAGATTAACTTTATAAATGCCCTGAGGTATTAAGATATTAACACAACTTGCCAGTCTGTCAGCACGCTCTGACTGGGAAATTTTCAAAACACCGAGTATTCAATAAACCAGATTCAGCATTTTGGCTCACCTAACAGCACTAACAGGTTGTTTCCCAACACTGTGCAAAGGACTTGCAAAGTCCTTTGTTCCTTCTTGCAAAGGACTAAAACTGTAACTTCTGGTAGAGTTAGGAGCAGCAGGAGCTGATACTACCACTTGTGTTTGAAATCGCGTATGGGTCGTATGTATAGGCACTAGCAAGTACGCCTCAGATGAACGACTTAGAGCAAATTCCAGTGCATATTTACTAAGCTTCCTATCAAAACCTGTGGTTTCTAAGAAACACTTCCACTGAAACAAACATACCCAGGGAAAAAAATGAGGCTTTCAAAAGCCAAGTCGTCGGTATCCAGTATCTCCCCAAGTTCCCCACACCATTTCTGTCTGCAGCAGTAGGAACAGAAGACTATAAATAAGAGGGAGATTTTTGATCCTATCTTTAAAGAATAGTTCTTACCTAGTAAAATAGCAGAAAAATCTGCAGCATGCGTGCAGACAGGGCTAGAAGGTATTATTAAGTTGTAATGAAAAAGGCAAATCATTAGAAAATACCCAAACGTTCAACCTCACAGTTTATGCATGTTGGCAGTCATGTTACTTGCAAATGGCACCATGAAATAAATAACAGTGTCTCCAAGAGAACACTAGCACCAAACCATTCTCACTATCTACAATAGCAACCTTTGTATAGGCAATGTAAGGAATTAATACTGAAATACAAAGTCTGTCAAGTCATAGTGACTGAGCTATAAAGCCCTGACAGCAAAAGATGTCTCAAGAATGTAGCAGCTCTGAAGATACGTCATTGTAATGCAATAAAGTCAAGCTCTGGTTAACAAAATATTTCAAAAGATTATTAGGAAAAAGGCATTAGCGTAAACATACTGTTATCCAACCAGGACAACTTTGAAATGTTTCTTTCTTTCATGTGATATGTTGGAAACTGTGGCCTTAACTGTGCCTGCCAGTTACAACCAGCCTTCAAGAAGAGCTTGGCTTTGCTTTTGTGGAATCACCATTTTGACAACTACCTTAAATGAGAAGGAAGAAAAGTTGTTGTGGAACAGAACTGCATTTTCCAATAGCAGATTTCAACTTTTAACAAAGCTCTGTGAGGAAAAAAAGGTTTTCAAAATAACACCACTTCTACTTCCATCAGCCTTTACCTGCATCTCCTCATCTAGAGGTCAGCAAGCTTTTCCTTTGAAATCAGCTTTCAACACAGTAGTTGGATAAAAACATCTGTGATCTACTTGCTCCAGAAGAATTCTCCTGGTTTCTCTCCTGAGGGAGATTAAATTGATCCTGGAAACTGAAACACTTCTACACAAAGAAATCCTCCAAGTTGTGCTGGCTATACACTGCATGTGACTTTTAGGCTGCACAAGGCTTCTTGTGTGTTTATTCAGTGTTTCAGCTGGTAGGACTTGCACAGCTTGCAATTTACCACAGTTCATGCAAACACAGCATAAAAATTTGAAGCGTGTTAATTACCACTTAAAAATCCTTCTACAGAGCTTCAAGACACTGGAAATACTGTCTACTGGATACATAACTCTTATTCTCCCTCAAGAATTGTCCTTGTGTCTGTTCTACTGCTGCCTTGGCAGGGCAATAACTTAACCCACCCCAGGGCACATCAGGCAATACTATTAGGAACTTGCATTTCACAGATCTTCAGGTTCCGGTAACACCACGAGAGACTGTCTTTGAGAGCAACAGAGAAACCTTATTGCCAGAGTAGGGAGAGAGAACAGAAGAAAAGTTCTCAAGAATTTGGTTAGAAAGAAAAGCTGCAGCAGTGCATCGAGGGCTCAGTAAGTGATGGAGAGAAGATGGAGAGGCTGATGTGTTCCCTCAGCCCTTGAAGCTAACTGCATTCACTCAAGGCTGTAACGGGCACTTTTACAGCACAAGCATCATAGGCCACATCTGGGACAAAACACAAGACACCCTGATAAGGGCAAAACCTGCTGTCGAGGCATCTAAAGGAATATCATCTAGCATCTCAAAGCCCCAAGGCTCACATTCACCTTCTTCTTTGAGTTCAAACAAGTTCAAACAAGTTTCTCCAGAGCTGTCACGTCTGTCGGTATCCAGTATAACAATGCCAGGCGGTGCAGCTCTTGGCTTTGCTGAAACACCAGGCTATGGAGTTGGGAAAGGAGGTCAGAAAGAAGCCAGAGGGCTGCTAAGATGACAGATTAAACTTTGCAATACCATATTCAGAATACCAAAAAGTTCTAATCCACACTGGGTTTGCCAAGATGGGACAGAACAGATCCGGTCTGCTTGACTATGCTACCAATTGCTAAGGTTGCAGGAAAGTTGAGCAGCTGAAAGTTCAGAAGAGAAGAAAGGCATGTCAGGGGGTTTTGGCAAGCTTTCCCATCTCTGCAGTACAGGAAGTGGAAGAGGGTCTCAGCCACAGGCCTCAGGCAGCTAAATAGCTACTGGCTACACAGTAGGTGACAAACACAAACCAATGTCACATCTTCACACAGCAGAGCAAATCTTCTTCCTCTCCACCTGTTGGTAATATAAATCGCAGCATTAACACACCATGTATAACACAATAAAATATATTTACAAAAAGTCCAATTCAGCATTTTAACTCAGCCTTCTATGTGATGTGGTCTTGATGTATCGCAGTCCCTGAATCTAAAGCTGCCAAAGTCCGACTCCAACGCTTGATCCCATGTGCCATCACCACATGTGGTAACAGCAGATTTAGGACAATTTTAAAATTGTTTATGGAGCCATGGTGTGTTTGCTGCGAAAAACACACAGTCCAAGACAATTGCTGCAGGAGCTGTGGCATGGCACATTATCTTAGTGCCTGTCAGCACACACCCAGAAATCTGAGGAAAGTTTTCACCAGGGTTTTAAGTTATGTGAATGAAGATCAGACTCTCAAACGTTCATCAAGGTTTAGAAGGTCATCAACTTGCAAGCTATCAGACTCCTGATTTGAAATCAGGATAAATTCATGCTAGTTTCCTTGCAGATTGGGGAAGTTAAGTGACTGCAGATGAAATCAATCTTTGCCCATTTAGGGGAAGTTCTTGAGGCAGTTACCTATGAAGTAATATAATTTAACCTGCAGGTTATACATACTTGCAGGAAAAAACTGTTAAAATACCAGTGAGTGATAGTTAGAAGGACTCTTAACTAGCAGAAATCTATTTGGAAGTACAAAATACTCACCCCAACCCTTCTCAAAACTACATAGGCACAAAACTACATTGAATACTGATGAAGTGAGCAGCAAACAACCTGGAAAGCTGTAGTAACATCAGGAGTCTCCAGAAGTGATCGGAAGTGTGGCAGTCAGAACCGAAACAGTTCCTCCTGCTCCACCCAAACTGTGGAGATAAGAAATGCTGATGTTCTCCCAGTCTGCTGGAAGAACTCTTCTTCCCAAAGAAAAGCAGCCTTATGGCAGGTCTGCAGGCTGGGTTAGGTCGAGCCGGAGGAGGTGGCTGCAGGTGTCTGAAGAGAGCACTTCCTCTGAGGTAACTTTGTCACCATTTCTACACACTAGAAGACAACTGTAGTGGCCCACTTGGGTATGATGTACTGGGCAAAAGCCAAGACTGATTTCAAGATGCAGCTGGTGACCATCAAGGTGAGGAGTGAGGACAGAACACAACTCTGAACAAGCAACAAAGGTAACAGCCCTCAGGAAGGAAAGCTGTCAGCACCTAGGGCTGGAATTGCAGGCTCACTGCTAAAGGCTGTAAGGAGCCTTGGGCCCATGACAACTGGATACCTTACTTCCCAGTAAAGCAATACCCAGCCCCTGACATGCCCTCACCATCCTGGTCTGTGCAAGGACTCTGCTCAAAGCTGCAGATTCCTGGCACCAAGGAAGAGTGAGGCCAGTTTCCTTTGGGCTTCTTAGAAGAAACAGCAAGTGAGCAGGGAAGCTGACACTTCCCACAAGATAATTTCAGCCTCCTTTCCCCATCCTCCAAGGACCCATTTCCAGCCAGAAGAGATGCAGCTGAAAGAGATGTCTCAAACCACACAGTAGGCAGTCCATTACCATAGATTAGCATTCAGCTTTGGCAGGAGAGCTGTGCAACACGACCCTGAATCAACCTATTTTTTTAAGGCCTCTGGAAAATTAGAAAGGAAAAGAAAGCCAGAGTTACAAAATTACCATAGAAAATGTCAACAGAGAAACAAACAGAACTGGTGACACTTAAAACTTTAATCGTTTAATTCAAATAGAAAAAGCTCATACATAACAAAGGGCTTCATAATACTTACAGGTGGTGAAGAAATTTTGAATAATCTGCAATTTATTTTTCTTTAATCAAGCATACATGAAGACTTCTGGTTTCAGAAAACCAAGAATGTTAACAATTTGGGGATTTAAGTACACTTTAGTTTGCATGGAGTTCGGAGCAGGAAAAACAGGCAAATATTTATTCTAACATTTGTTACACAGCATGATACAAACAATCAGGTTAGTCTAACCTCTCTTCAGTGTTTAACATTCATTGAAATTAGAGTTCGAATTTTAATAATGAAATTATTAAAATGTTAGTTATTAGTGAAAGAGTGCAATCAGTATTTGGAAAGCATTCCACAAAACTTCTTAAATGTCTATATTCATTGACAAGGTATTATTCTTCTGTGATTTCTGTAACGAAAATATTTATCACATTAACCAAAAATTCGATATAAAAATACTTTTTATGTCATAAAAATACTTTTTATATTTTACTGTCTTTGGTTATGTACACTTTATAGAAATCAAAAAATCAGCATCATATAATGAAAAGAGGATGAGAATTTTACACACTATTCCATATTAAAAAAAAAAATGTAATGTTGGTTTAAGGATAGAAAACCAAGAAAAATATCAAACATGAACCTGCCAAGGGGATCTTCTAGCCACTGTGGACCACATTATTGTACCTGAGGGCTCCCCAATACCTCTAGTGCTGCTGCTTGCCTGTTACATACTGCATTTTGACATTCTTCATCCAACAACAAGCTGCTTCAGTAACTCTTCTGCAAAATAGCAGTCTGCCAACAGCACTGTCCAAGAGCAACACCCAGAGGCTAAATATACTGCTACAGCAACACTGCACACCCTGACCTGTTCCTTTCTAAGAAAGAAAACCTTCATAAAGATAAACAACAATTTCCTGTAGAGATAAAGAGATGACAAAACTTTTTCAAGAGAAATATCAACAGCCAAGTGTTGCTGGCAAACAAACCCATTCATGAAAATCACAGCCTCATAGTTGCTGCTGCTGCAAAAAAAATTTAATAACATAATAACAAGTGATATATGCACACAGAGCAAGTAAACAGTAGGTTTTTCAAAGGTGTGCATAGAATACTTTGGTTGGCAGCAGCACAGCAAAGGAGCAGCTAGAAGAATGGCTGCTCTCTAGAAAGCAAATTACATTTTTCAAAGACAAAAAGACAGAAAAGAGGGAGGGTGCTCACCATTTCTTTCACCACTTTTCAAAGCAGTATTTTGGGGTGTTTATTTAAATCCTGAAGGCAGTTACTGTAAGAACAACTGGTCTATGGAAGAAAAACAAATCTTCAGCAAAAAAATAATGCCCTAGAACATCTTTAAGAGGAATATGTTATCTGGATTTAAAGCATAAAGAGGGATAGAAAACTCAATAAAAAACCAACTCACTAAAGCTTTATCTTAAAAATCTCTGGAATCTAACAAGACTGGTCTCTGTAAATTTAAAGCCTACATATGGCTAAAAGAAAAGGGTCGACAAACCAAGAATACAATCAGTAAAAAATCACACTTATAACTCCAAATACTTAATTATAATGAAACATACTGAAAAGAAAACACAGTGGAGATTGTATAATCTAAAAAAATGAATGCATCTACCAAACCTTTTATACTTTGATATTTCAGATCAAGTCAATGATCAGATCAAACACCTGATGGAAAAGTTCTCATCTATTGAGTAGGGTTTGCTCCATTCTCCTCAGTTAATCACTTTTTTTTGATCTGTTGTCTCAGAATTTTGTTTTTTATGCGGCTCACACTATTCACCTGGTTGCAGTGAAACTGGAATTGCATCAACTAAGAGGAAGCAATCATTCCTCAGCACCTGCTCAGGCAGCAGTCTGTTACAGCAGAACAAATTCAGGAGAAGAGATTTAATTTTATCATCCTACAAACAGAGGGAGAAGGATTTCATCAGTAAGCAAAACAAACTCGATTACAAATAACAACCAAACATTCGATGAACACATTTTGAAAGTTCTTAGGGCCTAAAGCCTTCAAAAGATGTCGTACCATGGCATTCCCAATGGACAGCAACACTTAACATCACAGTGCTCATTAACAACCAAATCCAAGCAAATATTCAGCAGCAGGTCTGTCAACCCAGTGTCAGCCAGAAGAATGGGAGGTTTTGAAATTTTGCAATATGAATTCACTGAACTACTATAAATTACAGAAATACTCAACTTGGTCTTTCTACTGAGAATGAATGAATGAAACGGGTGCCATTCACCTTCTGTAACTTTATCTTTTAACTTTTGTCATATTGTTTCATCTCTTCACAGGAACGAAGCAGGAGAAAAACACAAAGTAATGGACTCTAAAACAACAACAGCTATTTTGCTATTAAACCATCACTTACACTTAGGCTCTTTGGATTTATCAGAAGGGATTACATGCCTAAATACTTAGCACATTAATGCACTAGACTCCATACACAAAACATAAATCCACAGCTCTACACATATGCATAAACATCGGCTGTTGAAGAAGAAGAGCACACACTGGATTTGGTATGGGGACTACAAGAAAGATAATCCCAAATGCTGATCTAGAAATCTAGACTACCAAAACTCAACAGGAACAAAATTGTTACACAGGAAGGCTTGCTTGTTCACAGTCTCCAAGCCAGGAGCTCCTCTGACCTGAGTCAATATTAACAGCAAAATACAAGGTAACTGCACATCTCTCATCTATCCCTATTTCACCCAGAGAGAAAGATATTGTACACAAGTAGTCAAAAACTTGAAGACAGAAACAAGCCATTTCCTAGTCTTTCACTAATTATCAGAGTGACTCTGGAGAATTAGTCATTTCCCAAGTAACCTGAAATCTGGGTTAAAAAATGAGATCTGAAAATATGGCTCTTGCAGGCAGAAAGGATTGTTCAATATTTATAAAACATTTCAAATACCCGAGGGAAAATCTCTAGCTAAGAGGATCCAAACGCATGCAAAGGAATAGAGGAGCGAACCATGACGACACACTTAAAAATAAAGTGAAGTAAATCTGAGCATTTGAAGAGCTTGAAAAGCTTTGTACTTGCATATTTGCATTTCAAGATACTATCAAATGTCTGTCAACAACAAATATCCCCTTCTTACACTAAGGAAACTGAAAATTGATTCTACAAGGAATATATCTGTAGGATGTTTCATCGGGTTTACTCCATTTCATTGTGTTTGATCTTACTTGGTTTTTTATTTTTTTTTAATACACAAAACTGGATGTTGAAACAGATTGAACCTTGAATCTTTATGTGGCTAAATGAGCAGCTGCAAGATCTTACTGCTAAACATTTCTCTTGCTATGCAGTTACCTAACATTAATATCCGTTTTAAAGCCTTACATTATTTTCCTGTGGCAATTTTGCATTTGCTGAAAACAACAAAAATTTTACTAGTTACAAGTGTACAATTCCTCTGGGCACGAGATTGAGATGGAAGGGAAATTACCAGTCTGTGAGGAGCCTGCAGATGGGCATGGAGATTAATTCCGAATAAGCTGATTATAGATAAAGCACTTTGAAGCAAATAGATTTTCCCCAAGAACTGGGACAAGGATTAACAGCCAGAGGTCTAAAAGACTCCCCAGGAAACAGCTGAAAGATATTTACTAGTATTATAGTTCTTAGTAAAACTCTCATCTGTACTTCTGTGCTCTACAGGCAGCACAGATTGCTTTCTGGTGAGCTTCAGTGGTAAGGGCACGTGCATGTACACACATCCAGAATGAATCCTTAAAAACTGCCAGCAGTGCTATGTTGATTAGGATTGTATCACCTCACAAAGTCAAAATCAAACGTTTCTTTCCATCAGGTAAAAAAAGTCAAAGAAATTTGCTCTCATTAATAGCTGTTAAACTTATTAATCCCTGCTAAAAACAATACCAGCTAAGGGAATTAATCGTAAGATAAGAGCAGCTCTTTGCACTTCAGAAGGTACCTGTGACAGAAGAATACAGAAGTGTAATACCCTGAAACTGGCCACTAAAATTTTGATTTACATACTTCAGACCTTAGTTATAGCACATTATCACAGCAGAAATTTTATGGAAAGCAGAAGTGAAGCAACAAGTTTTTAATATCTCAAGTAATCTTTTCTACATCCTTGAAGTAGTTTCCCTCATGCATGAGAGAAAGTTAAGGGGTTTTAGTATCTAAGGATTATTATGAAAAATCCTGAATGCTGCTCTGGGCAGATGTTTCTGAACAACTTTTTGTGAAATGCGTTTAAAACACCCTAGCTGGCCCTAATGTTAAGTCATGAAGTACTGAATCTTCTTTCCTATATTATTGTGTGTTTCATGAGATTTACCTAATTTTTAATAAAAAAATCCATCAACTATAATGAGCAATAAGATACACTACTTACAGGTTAAGTTCCCTGCTCAAATGTTGCATGTTTTATTCTTCTGTTTTCCATGGTAGTGTCTCATTTGAAATAATTTTGCAGAAGGATTTGTTAGACAGTCCTGAGCATTATCAGTAATGCTTTCACCACTGCAGAAAATGGTCAAAGGGAAGTTGTTAAAAGACATACTGTAGAGAAGTCATGTAATAAAACAAGACTATTTACTCTGCTGTAGAAGTGATATGCAGTGATACAAAAGCTACCCTGCCAGGACACCGAAGCCACTACACTTGTGTTGGCCTGGTACTGGATCATGAAATTTCCTTAACCTTAAACACAGTAAATAGGGTACATTAAGCTCACAATGAACACAACTCGTGTGATTTAGCTCCATGCTTAAACAGTCATCACTGTAAAGCTGGCAAATCATTAATACATGAGCATAACTAAGAAAGAGTGACTTATTATTTGGTTGCAACTCCTGGCCAGAAAACTGAAAGTTTATAGAAAACAGTTACACAAGAAAATGAACCTGAGGAAACACAAGCACTCAGGTAAAGAATGCACAGACATGAGGCTATAAAATTATGTGCTAATGATTAGCAACCAAGAGAAAGATAAGTTAGTGAAGATTGACTTTAGAGTTGGAGAGCCAAATTGGGAAGCATGAAGGTGCACAGATCTACTTCTTATTCTCAAAGAGTGACTGAGACCCTGGGCAAGGATAAGCTTCAAAAAAGGGTCTGCAAATAGAGTTCAAGGAGACACCAGCTGCTGTCACAAGGCAGCCAGAGAATAACAGTTGAGAGTAGAAAGAATGAAAACATCAACACAATTTGTGTCATACAGAATTCACTTATATCTGTAGATTTGTTTCAGAAGCATAGGAAAACTTGCTCCACAAAAAAGAAACCCAAAACAAAGAATAAAGGGCATAGTACACTTTTTCAGCTGCACTTACAAGATTAATATTTAATTTGTCTCGTTTAATAATGCTCAAATGCTGTTCAGCCATTGGGTAGTAAGACAGATGAAAAAAGTCAACTTCTTGAAAATAGGTTTCTAATACAAATACCTCCTTTGAGGCTAAATCTCCATGACTTATTCTCCAAATCTACAACACAGTATTGTTCAATTATTAGTTGGTCCTTCTGAGATCTGAGTTAAATTTTAAGAAAACTCTGGGGCTTTCTACCTTCTCAATTGTTATTTGTGCAGGCTATCCAGAATTATGCAAATAGTCAATTAAGAACATTTTTTCAGCCCAGCACTTCAAATGAAATATTTTGCTTTAAAATCCAACCAACCACTTCAATACAAGAATAGCCTTACCTTCCTCATCTGGCAATTGACATACCACGACAACATCTACCTCATGTGTTCCATCTTCTTTTTATGCCAAATTCCTGGTTTTGAATGCAAAGCTGTAATTGAAAATACTTATAATACATAACACTGGTGGGTTTTCTCCTTTAGTTTCACAAAACCAAATATCAGTCAAGGAGATTCACCAGGTTCCAAGTGAAAATGGATTGATATATAAAGGAAAGATTTTTTTTTCTAAGTTTACAGTGGGGTAAAACAGGCAAGGGGCTCAGGTTTCCCTTACACAGAAACAAGAGGGCGAAAAGTAATGCCAGAAGAAGCTCTAAGAGGTCAAAAGAAATAGACTTTTAAAAATATGACTGAAAAGTCCCTGCCCAAGTTGTATGTTAAAGAAATGCTGAGGGGTAAGTGCACTCTGACAAACGTGAACTTTGTGCTCATAAACTAAGTAAAATCCCCCCAGTCTTCACTACTGCCTAGAAATATGTATGAGTACAGCATTTTCCAGACACTGCTGCAGGTTAAGCTGAAAATGTTTCTGTCCTGAGAGATTACATAGACAGCAAAAGGAAACGTGTCTAGTCAGTGCTGGGTTCTTGGGACACAGATCAGCAGAAAAATCACTGTCACCATTTTTGAAGTGGCACTGCTATGAATTGAAGGAGGACACAATTTCAGATGCCTGACGTCTGAAACTGGCAACTACTGAACACAGTACTAAGAATTTTCTGTCAAACCAGCAATGCAACACCAAGTCTGAGCAGAACATTAGTTACATGTGGAGCAACCTAAAATTCACCTGGCAAACTTGGATGAGGTTCCTGAATTCCTATCTTGCTGCACCCCAGATATTCTCTTCAAGAAGAATCAGTCATTTGTAAAACTGTCTGTGTTCCTTTTGGTTTTGGTGGGGGTTTTTTGTTTGATTTTTTGGGGGGTTTTGGTTTTTGTTTGTTTGGGTTTTTTTTGTTTTGGTGGGTTTTTTTACATTTCTTTTATCCTCACTTCTATGTGAAAAACCCCCTAGAACAGAGCAAGATCTGAATAATGGTAGCAAAAGTGTTCTAACTAAATCCTACCATGTTAATAATTTATAAACATCTATTATATCAAACTACACTTTAGTTAATCTATTTCTTCACTCATTTATCCAAATAGAAAAATTAAGTAATTTTAAGCTCTCTTTAATGGGGAATAAAACACAATGAAGAGCGAGATTTATATGAATCAGCTTTATCTTCTCAGCACAGGTAACCAGTGGTGGTTACCCTTCAACTTACAGTTCACATCTCTGTTAGGAATTGTTCTTAAAATGCAGCAGCACAGGAGGTTTTAGTGAAGCCATCACTGTAGAGATGATGGAACTGCCAGTATTTCCCACAAAGACCCGCCCATGTACCCGGAGCTCCAGCTGGTACTCAGCAAACCAGTTCGAATATATGAACTGCTCATGCAAAATCACTGCATGGGAGCATGAGCACTTGCTGGGTAGCTTGTGGCTTTTCAAATTTCGGAGCTTTACTGAGTTGGGGAGGCAGCAATACAGTGCCAGAAGACAACAAGGAGGTGGAGGACATGCTGTCCTACATACCACTTAATGCAGTAAAGTAGGCTGCTTTCTCCCTCCTGACATACCATGCACTAAGAAACTATTAAAGCTCATAAGGTGGCAAAGAATACAAACTGCAACATTTCTCAAATTAAAAAAACAAAAATTACAAATGCAAAAAGACATTCAACATTATTTTGAAGAATTTCTTTCTGCTACGTTGCCTGTTTTTTCTTCTCTGCCTTCCTGCTTTTTACCTATTACTAGTTGCTTCCCCCCTCCTGGTTGTCAACATATTTTAGGACTGCCTACTGTCAAATTTAAAGTCAGACCCTGGGTTTCTACCCGCTTCCATGATGGCAGCCAGCACTAGCTCTGGCCAGACTGGAGGAGAGAAGTTTCCAGATTGGCAGTAGCCCTTGGTAACACATCAGTTGCCAGCTCCATCCTTTTGTGACCACACAGAAAGTAGGAGCACTGAGCAGTACTGGCTCCCTTACAGAGAAGGCACAAACCTGATCAAGGCTGTGAACCATGGGTGAAACTTTCATGCTCTGTCACCTGAGCTGCTCGTTCCAGCACAGCCCATACCTTTAAGTCCTTCTCAGCTTTTGTACTTTTCACAGTTTTCATAATTTTCACCATTTGTACCTAGAATGATCTTTCAGAAAACTCAGCTGTCAACAAGTAGTACAATTCCTTGTCTATCACAATTGGAATTGATTCTTAAGTTAAAAAGAATTTTTTTATGTTATTTCAAAATCACTGTAATTATCAGACTGCATTAGGAATACCAAAGTCTGTGTATAATTCTCATTCTGCTATTATACCAAGCAACAGTAATCTACTACATCAGGATTTAAAACCAGCTTCCATATAACAGTTCTGGAGTTGAATATATCCTCAAATGCATATTTTACTCAGTCTCCTTCCTGGAAACCCAAGAGAATCTCTGAAAAACTAATCACTGAGAAAGGTGTTGCCTTTATTTATGTGACAAGCCAAATGTTCTAGCCTTTTGTCTACTTGTTTCCTAAGACAAAGAGCTTTTTTTTTTAATTTATTTTAATTAGCTGGTCACATATAAAAGTGACAGCAATGTCATTAATCTACCAGCCACACAGGTTCCCTTGTTCATTCACTTTTTTCTCCTGTAAGCAGTCATTTTCTTCATGTTACTTCATTACTCAAGAATCCTTTTCCCAATACGTTTCCTTAGTGCATCTCATGTTAAATCCCTCTTGGGAGATTACTGCCCCTTTACAATCCTCAGAGGCAAACATGCAGGTTCTTTTTTTCCTTAAGCATCATCATTAGAATAATTAATGTACAATCAAACCAACAGCAGAGAAGCTGAAGTAGTACTTACCTTCTTTAAAGCTCTCTGAGGAATAGTGGGAAACCCTGAAAACTGGAACAGACGTTGACTTCTGTCACCAAGGAGAAGATACACACGTTATCAACAAACTTAAAAGTAACCAGCAGAGTAGAAAGAGTTGGACAAAACTGCTCACACTGTGAAGCACTTGTCACCAGAGGGAATTAGTTAAAAGCACAGTGTCATGGCTAGAGACTGAAACTGAAAAGTCTATGTACTTTTTTTCCCCCTTGATGGTTAATGGAGTCTTTTTGTTTTTTAAACCATTCAAGCTTGACCACTCAAGGTCTCAGGGGCCTGTAAATCTTCCACATTTAAAGGCAAAATTGAATTCAGAAAGCACAAACTGTTCTACATAGTTACCTATTACTTGGAATAGACAAAAATTAATGTTTCTTAATCCGTCTAAACAACAACAGACAAAAATCCCAACACCATAAAATTTGTTCTTTTCAAACAGCTTTACTTTAACTGGGCCTTTAAGCTTTTCACAGTTTTCTTGGCAGATAATAAGTAGTGAATAACATGTCTTCTATTCAACAATTCCTCTGCCCGGTTTTTTGAACTAGGAGGAAAAGAAAAAATCAGAAATTGTTCAATCTTTCTATTTTAATGTTTTACTCAAATGCATTAAATAAAAAGCCTGGAGCCTATTTGAATTCAGCTTTTCAGTGTCCTTCCCCACAGAAGAGGGTTTTTATTGTGTTTCATTTTAATTACATTAACAATCTTCTGGAAATCAACATTCCACTCAAAGCTCAATCCCCTTAAGCTACATACTACTGATTTGTCATGAATGTAGAGATTCCAGCTTTCAATGCTTTCTTTTTTAAGAAAGTATCTTTGTATTTAAATGTATGAAATGAAGCATTGACTAAGGCAATGTACCACTGGGATTCTGAAGTTTTAACCAAACTCTCATCACCAATATATTCCTAGAATTCTCTTCTAAGAAGATAAAGGGACATTCACCAAAAAGAAATTGTAGAGATAATAATAAATTAGGCATAAACTCACCTCCACACTGGCCAAGTATCTAGTTTGTATGACAGTGATTATACTTTGCTCATGTTGAACTTTATACATAGCTTTATTGTAAGTACTCATAATTACTCCCTTCTGTGCTTCATCATGTTCCTGGACTGAGTTAGAGAGAGAGAGTGAGTAAAGATTGAGAGTCATTTTTCCATTTATGCACATCAACCTTTAAGATGTGAAACCTCGACTGAGAAATGCCACTGTTTATGAAAAAAATATTTCATCAGATTTTTCTCTCTCCTCTTGCAGAGATTCAAAAAGAGGAGTTAGCAAGTCTGAGAGTTTATCCAAAAGTTAGATTTGTAGTAAATTGCTACTTTGTTCACATTCTATTTGATTGCTGCTGAAGAGTTTTTTTAAGGCTAGCACAGTTAAATAGATATGGAATACTAAAGCACACAAGCACTATCACTTAGAGCAGTCACAACCTAAGCTCCTGGGCTTTTGTTAGTCTGATGCCACATCAAAGGACAGATGCAATATTTGCTGAAATGGCCATTCTGTGGCACAGCAGGGACTCTCATTGCAGAGACAATGCAAGTACCTCAGAGTGAGTAAAAGAGAATGGAAGAAATGCTTATTGGAAAATGTAAATAACTGAGAAAAAGGCTAACACCAGCACAGCAAAAGAGTACTGGTAAGGCAAGAACACTAGTCCCATGCAAAATCAAAGTGGTGAAAAACTGTTAGTCTCTTAAGACTGGAAAAAGTAAATTTATGCATACACAGGGACCCAGAGAGGCAATCCCATTATTTCAAACAGAATTTTCACCTGTATTTTCAGCACATGCACAAAAACTTGGTCAAGCTCAAAGAAAGCCTCTCAGCACAAAGAGAGGGAAGAACCAGTTTTCCCAATATTCCTTAGCTAAGGCAACTCAACTTCATCCCTACTGCAAACCACTTCCTCTGAATCAGAAGATGCTTATGGCATCAGGTTACAACAATACAAAGAGCAGAAAGAAAAAAAACCCAAACCTACCCATGCAATCAGTCTTGCAATTGAAAATAAGAAGTTAGCAATCAGACAGCAAAAACAAGCAAGAAATGCAAAGACTTAGACCTACTGGAAATACAATCAGGATTCATGTCACATTTCACCTCACACTTGAGTAATATAACAATTTCTAGAACTAACAGCTTTGAGATTCACCAGACAAAAATAAAGTTAATTATTCCCTTGATTGGATTTTATTTTCCTAATCTCATTTTGCTTTTTATCAAAATATGAAACAGTAGAATAATCAAAATCCCATTGAGTTTCATGTCAAAAATCAACATGTGCTGCCCACACAGCAGTACCCAAGATTTCCATTCCTGTATGGTACTGCCTGAAATGGAGACACACCCTGGGATCTATTTCACAGTTTATTAAGTGTGGCATGAGGTTAAAGATTTCACCAGGAAACCAGAAGTACTTTCATACAAGTCAAAAATAACTTCAAGATATAAAATGCAGAAAGGGACAGAGAAAAATCAGTAAGATCAGCTTATTACATATTTAATTACACTGAGTATTGTTTTTAGTAAACTTCTGTTGCTCATACCTGCAGAAAAAGAGACATTACACTGGCAACCAGAACTAAAATAGAGATATGGTCCTGTATTTAGCATGCAAGATACACAGTCATAAGAGAAACCTGCAACCCCCACCTTCTTCATTTACTTATCAAACTTGTGTATTCCCCTAAATATTGTGAAAATGTTTTATTGTCCTAAGCTTAAAGGAAATAAAAAAACCAAACTTGAACTGTGAGTTCAAACAGTGTTGTTCCCAAGAGCCTGGAGATGCATAATGGGAAGGAGTCATGCAGGCTCTGAAATTTTCCTTGTCGGCCACTGACCCAAATCTATATGTTTTCTACTGTACAGACTCTCACAGATGCTACAGGAGATGAATTTGGATTCAGAAGAAGAGGGAGAGGAGTATGTATTTAAAATAAAGAGAAGGGAAACACTTCAAAGAAGCATTTTCTCTACACAATTGCTCACCCTTTCTTAAAGGAGGTAGAAGTTAAATTGAAATGGAATAATTGCATAGCAAAAGTTGAAGCGACCGAGAAGGATATGTGAAAATTTCTTCCTTGATCTACCAACTAGTGCTCCACCAATCCATACCAAATTTCTGCACATTTCCTGTATGAAGTTTTTGCAGAAAAGTTCAGGTTTTGGAATAGGTAAACCAAAGTTGTTACAATACTAACGAACTTCAGCCGTGCTTCTACACGCAGACTACCACTCTGAATTGCAATCTCAGAAACCCACCTGCATGTTTGTTTGCCACCTCTAATAACCAACATGATTATAAACAGCTGTAAGTAATTATGTTCATTAACCTTATACTCCACATGACACGCACCAAGTCTAAACTGCTGCACCCAGAGCTACAGTAAATGCTCTGGGTACAACGAAATGCAAGAGCAGAAAACTTACTCCCTGTGAGAGGGCACAACCCTCGTGATTATGTACAACTCACAGGGGCAGGGAGGTTGTGCTGATACCAACAGATTATTTATGTGCAATAGTGACAAGAAGGAGACTGAGGAAGCTGGGCCTGCAGGAATGGAGAAGGAATCTTCCATCTTTCCAGGAAGATTGAGTCCTAAACTGAGAAAAACCACAGATATTAACCGCAGGGATAAGAAAGTCTCAAAGTTACCTCCCTACTTTGTGCTTTCTTTGCAAGCAGAGCTCAATGAATGCTAATACACTTGGCACCATCCATCTCCTTCTAAGAAAAATAACCTGCACCAAATTTCATTGCTCCAAATCTCCTACAACTCAGGCTGAGACAGAGCATCAGAATGCTATGGCAGAATGGTGGGCACTCTGTTTGTATAAACTCTCCACTTTCAGTATTTCAATGAGAAAGAAAATCTATTATATACTTGTCTGCAGCCTGTACCTACATCACAACCAGTCAGATTGGCTGCTCTTTGCATAATCCCTCATCACCGCCTTCAGAAACATTTTTGAACTAGAATATTTTAAAATCTGAAATCTTTCTCTCCAAAGGCTGCTTGAAAGAACTAATTAAAGCATTTCAGTCACACAGCCAAGGTGGAAGAGCAGACCCAAAATTATACTTCCACAAAAGCACTGACATTTCTGTTTTCTTTTGAGAGGACATCTTTTGTATAAACTCTAGCTCACTGCACCAAGAACAAAGGAAAATTAACACTCTGTTCCTCAATACATTACCTTTCTTTCTGAATTGAGACACTGAGATTTAGAGCCATTGTTCATAGGCACAATCTCCCTGCCACAAACAGTTGTCCCTACCAATGCCTATGCCTCACAAGCTTGGATAGACAGTGCCACATTTCATCATGTTCACCAACAGGAAAGACTGATTATTCATCACACCTTTTAGATGTCACTGAACCAGTCAGCAAGAATTTGCAGAGTTGTGTCCATATTATTTCTGACACAAATTCATTTCCTCATTTTAACACTCTTCCACTCAAAGAACTGTTGAAATACCTCCCGAGTCATCTGCTTCAGAATCTTGACCATACATCATCTCCAGAGAAGCTGTCAGCTCCTGTGTGTCAAGTGAATCAAGTAAAAGCAGGTTTGCATACCTGATGAATTCTGTGGCTACATATGACCTACTAAAATCAAGGTTCATTTAACACAGAAAAAGTTAGCACTATCTGCTGGTGTAAAATTACTTTTACTACAGAAGTCTCTTTCTACATCCAGTGAAGTATATTTTACTTTATTTTACATTCCACTTGCCTATGAGATCAAGTGCCAGTATGTCTACTAGAAAATGCAATGCAGAAAAGAATCTCACACAGAGATCGTTGACTCTAATTTTTAAACTGAAAGCGTGGAAGAAAAATACACCACAAAAAGCTTAACAGCTCACAAGAAGTTATTTGTATTCTTGTCACTTCTCCCCAATTGACTTTGTCATGCTCATCAGGATAAAGAGCTAAATGGGGTTCAATTTATAATGCTCCTCAGAGAACTGCTAGAAAAAAAGATCAGAAAACAAATTCAGAAAACAAAGTGAATTTGTACTAAGAAACAAGGTTTCAGCAACCAAGGAATGCTTCTGAATGTAAAGCCTTTTGACCCTTGAAATGCAGAGGTAAGAGCAACCAAGTAGAATACCAAGTAAAATGACTGGCAGCACCACCAGAGGCTGGAACAGCAGAGGCCTCCCCTTTCTGAGGGCTGCAGGTATTGTGGAGGTGAGGAAGTGAGCTTAACCAGTTTTGTAGAACTATGCATGACAATGCCACAACCTGAGCTGGCACTACAGACACACCATGGCAAAAGTTCAGACTGGGGCCAAAATAATAAGAATTTCCTCACATTATAATTATTGAATACAGTGGCAAAAAAAAAAAATCCAGAACAAACAGTATTTTATAAAAATTATAAACCTAATTTCATAACAAGAGTTGCTACAATGAGCAGTATTCATTCCATACAATTAGCTGTTTAAACAGCAATTTGCAACTGAGCCAAGTGGCATGAGCTTTGTGCAAATATGCTTCCCTGTAAGTAAGCACCAGAAAGAGGTTTGTGCTGTATTTATGGAGACTATTTAAATCATTCAAGTTCACAATGGAGTTTCCTTGCATTTTCTTAATAGCTGGGATTCAATACACCAGGATACACATGGGTAGAAAATGGTAGAGCAAATAATAGTCAGGTTCAAATGGAATACTCTGAAGGAGAGAGAAAAAAAACAGCCCATTTGACAGCAGCCCAAAGTGGGTAATACAGCAGAGAAAAGTGATCAGTAACAGTTTCATTTCAAATATCACACTCTGTTTACAAAAATAATAGCACTAGTCACACCAGAAGAGTATCTGCATGTATTCCATCAGGCTGTCCTCTAAGAAAAAATCCTGTAAGTTACATCCTATTTCTTCCCATTTATTTTTTATACTATAAGCAGAGGTCTCTAAAAAACCCTAGCAATTTCACCACCGTATGCATGCAGAACCAGCTTCCAGCTCCTAACACAAGAGAAGAGCATCAAAGCCTGTTAAGCCAAAGCTCACAATTCAATCAACACACTTACTAGCAGTATTTCAGTACCCCTTCAAATATTTGCAAAACACTGTTAAAATTTCTCTGCTGTACAATTAGCTAGAAGATGCTTAATGCCTACCACCTAGTGGATTTGCACAGTATAACCTTTGAGTATGCACAAAGAAGAAGAGAAAAATACCCAAACCAACTCTAGAACAGACAAAAACCCTACAAACAACACACCTCAAGTTTTCTCCATCTGAAAGAGCAGGATGCTCATAGAGCCTGCGGTGATAAAAAGCCATGGAATGCTACCTATCCAGTATCTTTTCCAATTAGATACCCATCTGTTTATCAGACCATTAAAAAAAAAAAAGTGTTATCAAATATTTTTAAATGGCATTGAAAAGTGAATCCATTGGAAATTGAGTTAATTCCATGAAAATCTGAATGCTTTAATTCATTACTGCTGCTCCAACCTTACACAAACTCATGTGCAGACTGTAACCTTGGTGATTATTCATAAGAAGGCAATCTCATATATGTGTGGATGAATAAATTTCTGGAATTTATACAGACAAGCTGCCCAAATACCAAAAAAATATTCCCTCTCCACACACACTCGCACAGCCAAAATAAAGGGAAGTAATATTTCTGAAGTAAAAAGGAAGAAAATATATTATTTCTAATAGTAAAGGCCAGTAAAATTTTTATTGGCAAAGGCCTCTGCAAAAGTTCTGCCACTATGGAGCCTATTTCCTCATCTACAGCCTTACTTTTTGTTGTTGGGTTGGCTGGGAGAAAAAGAGACTCATGGTAGGGAAGCATATAATCTAGCCAGCCAACACACTACCACAATTTACAACTGCATTGACTTTTTAATTGTAGGTTCTCTCATTAGCACTCGACTTCTAAGTATTCTGCACTTGGTGAAGTCCTGTCAGTCACAAAACACAGTACCACAAAAGAAAAGCTAATGCTCAGATCCAGGAACTAGACAATAATTCCCCTTTGGAAGCAAAACATCTAGGAGACCAGGATCAAAAGTTCTGTTAAGAACAGGTATCAGCTGTACAGCTTCACTTGGAAGTGTAACCTAAAAGCTTCATCTGCTGCTGCCAGATCTCCAACTGTAAAATGTTTCACATTGAGCAAACACCCTCAACAGGTTCTCAGTGCTTCAAAATCAATTCTGATCAGAGCAACTTCCTCACTGGCTCTTGAGTGCTCAGAAAGGGGGGGTTGATCCACTTCCAAAGTTAATTCTGCTGCCCTTCATCTCACTTGATAATCAATTCACCTGTTTCTTCCTATGCAGAAGGAAAAGCAAGTCAGAAACTCTCAGCCAAAGAACCTAGAAACTGATAGCAAAAAAGTTTTAATCCTTGTGATGTACACGTTAAACAATACATACCTGATGAGAAATGAGTGAAAAAGCAAATTTTTTTAACCTCTGCTCCTATGACATGACTTGCTTCACAGAGTAAAACCATGACTAGGTGATCAGACAACTAAAGGAAGACTGCATGACTGCTGATAACAGTATGAGTCTTAACTGCCACTGAAAACTTAAAATGTCCCAGCTGTCCTCCAGTTTCTATTGCAGAATTTCGAATTTGGGTTATCCACATGTCCATACATCCAAAATAACATCCACAAAGCCAGACTACAAAAGATTTCTTGCTGGAAAAGAGTTCCCTAGAATGAAAAGAAATCCTTGCCTTCCAGCAGGAAAAGCAGGTGACCTGTGAACTGCCTACTGATTATCAGCAGAAAGGTCATTAACCTAAAGATAATTTTCTTGAAACAAAACCCAACAAGCTTCCTTGAATGCCTGGCAGGATTAGTTAGAGGAACCCCATATTCATATCAGATAAGGTACCTATTAGATGGATGGATGGAGGAAAAGTCCATACTCAGAAGCAGGCTTGCAACGTTCTTTTCACTGTGACTTAACCCAGCATGCCCACACAAATATGAAAATATACGTGAACATGGAAGACCAAGCTACAGATTCACAGATTTGCTATAAAGATTCGCTATTCCCTTCTCCATTCATCTCAAAAAAAAAAAAAGTAAAATTATTGAAGTACCTCTAATACAGTATCTTGACACATGTTCTCTTCCCTAGCGCGCGCACACACACACACACACACACACACACACACACACGCACACGCACACGCACACGCACAC
>VXBQ01005246.1:0-29389 GCA_013400175.1 Phainopepla nitens
GGTTTGTGTGGAGATGCTGATGGTGCTTTCGGTTCCTTTTTCCTCTGCAACTGTCTGTGTAGGCATGGACACTGTTGCTTTGCTTTGGTTTCCTTTCTCCTCTGTGACCATCTGCATGGACACAGACACTGTTGCTTTGCTTCTTTTCTCCTCTTCCTCAAGAGGATGCTGCACCACACCATGTAGTGTTATTGTTTTTAAGTATGTTGCAGACTGTACAGGCTATGCAGAGAAGACAAAGCAGAACTAGCAACAACACTATGTTGTCCTTGGCATCCAGAGAGAACTCAGCATTTTTAAAAACTGCTCTGTCAGGATGAAAGGCTGGAAAAAAATTATACTTTATCCCTCCCCCACAGGGGCTGGGTGTGATTGTTGAGGCCCCAGATGTAGCAGCTTGGACTAGGACAAGCAAACAAAATTGAGTATATATTCTGAATGATGTTCATTCTCTCAGAGATTATCATGCAATGGACATAACAGAGCAGTAAAGCAATTTTTATACCATACCCTGGTCTATATAAGAGCATTACAACCAGCAGATAGTTCCCCATGCACAGAAAAATCTTGGTATAAGACTCATGTAAGCATATTGAGTATCATATTGAATAGGTGACTTCTACAATACAAAACTGTAATTCTGACTTTTCTCAGTACCTTGCTGCCCCACGCTGGGTGCACGTTGAAAGCAAAACCAATGAGACTCCAAGTCAGAAATACAATTTAATAGGAAAAAGTAAAATACATGTAATATGAAATAGCACCAAAAAAAAAAAAAAACCACTGACAGTCAGAATACAACCTGACACCCCGCTAGTTAGGGTGGTGGTAGTAATCCAGATGAAGTGGTCTTGTTGCAGTAGCAATCTCAAAGAAAGGTCTGGTAGCTCTTGTCTTCCAGAAACCAGTGAGTAAGAGCAACTTGTTCTGTCCCAAACCCAGATTATATCCAGGTGGGAATCCCTGGGCAGAGCATCTCACAATGGGCTGGTGTCATTTTATGAGTCATGCAGTGGGTCCTTGATTGCCCACTAAACAGAAATAGCTCCCAGAGGGAGTTATCTATGACTCATGGCTCCCAGTCATGGGACAAGGCTTTGATGGGCCCGTTAACAGGAGACTGTCTGGGGTGGGGGTGAGGCAAGGAAGCCCTCCTAGTTTCAACAGCTCATGAAGATGGTGATAGAATACATACTTTACATTGTATATGCATCTTTACATTGTAACCTAGGACACACATAACCAGCACTAATGATTTTATCATGCCATATATGGATGGCTCTGACAGAACAAAGACACAGACAAGATATGTGTTATCTGTATGATGAAAGCCTAAGGACTCAGTGAATGAAAAAGTAATTTAAATAAGTGAACTGTATTTTAGCACTGATAATTGAATACACCTTGAATATGTCCTGCTGCACTCTGCAGTCCGAAAATAGACTCGTCAGTGCAGGTAAGCTGTTCCACTCATGTAGGCTGCATGCCAGAAAGAGATATGCCTTCTATACAGCAGTTCCTGAGCTACCAGACATAATTTGGTGGCAGAATGAATAATTTAGCTCCATCATTAGCACACTCTCAATGTAACTGCCATGATCTTTAGCATACTCTGTCCCTGCTTTACTGGGTCAAGCTAGTGGCACTGCTTTTGAACTAATGTTACTGCCTCTTGATTGTGGCTGTTCAAAGTCACAGTAGAGTCAGAATTTGCATCTTAACTGAGCTAACATTACAATGCAAATGTATTTTTCATCCAGAAGAAATAAGAAACCTAAAAGCTGTATAAGAAAACCTTGTTGTCTCATTAGTAATTACTGTGAATAATCTCATTACTACTTAATGCCTTTGTATTACTGCTTTTGCAGGGTCAGTGTGTCTCAAATACTTTTTAAATAGTTTCTTTGTAAAAATAAATTATGTTTCCAAGTACGAAATTATACAGCTTGTCTCAGAGCTGGTTATTATCTTGCAGCAAGCTACCAGCCTGTTTAACAAACTACATCCACACACAGTAAATTTCTTCTCTAGCTTAAGGGTCTCTGGGGTTAAATAACATGTTTAGTCTTGCCATGTATTCTGCGTAACTCATGTTCTTTAATTTCTGTCCTGAATATAGGGTTAAGTATTTATAGTACTTCCCTAATTTCAACTTCAGTGCCTGCAATTTATTCCTCTATAAACCATCCTCTTCAGAGAATAAGATGGTCAACTAACTGCTGCAAGATTCAGCTGAACATTGTGGCAACTGTGCAGAGTATTACACTCAAGAATTAGAATGCAATTGCATGCTTAGGTACAGCATTCAGTAGTTTGCTATTTTGCCAATTGTAGTGTTGAAAAAACCTTCAGACCATGTTGGTAATCAGAATGGAGGAAGACCTCCTCTTTTTCTGGAGTGGAGCAGCTGCTGGCAATAAAGCCTAACCGCCTATTTTTAGCTACAAGACAATAGAAAGGTTACTCTACCTAGAGAAAGACAGACAAACTATAGTATATATAAGGTAACATTTTAACTAATCATAACATTTTCTTACTAGGTGTCAAAGATATTGGGGTGGGGGAAAAGAGATCTGAACTAAGCAGTAATCAAAATGTAAAATATAAGACTGAAATTCAGTGTGAACCTTAGAACAAATATCCAGGCTTTAAGGGCTGTTATATTGAAACTCTGTGCCTAATTCTTGGGGGTATAATATGATGCACAGAAATTCCACCTATATCTATGTAATCCTCTATTATTGCTCAGATATGCTGAGTCCTGCTCTTGTCCTTCCTCTGAGGGAGCAGGATATAGACAAAAAAAAAAGGAGGTCTGGTTCATTTGCCTATTTGTGTCCATGAATTCTCACCCCTCAGTTTTATTAGCAGACCTGCTGATCACCAAGCACAGCTGGTCAGAAAGTTTCCAACTAGCAAGGCTGTCCTTTGAAGCCAAAATGGTGCACCAGAGAATGTCAGAGTAAATAAACTCTAGATGTACCACAAGCAGAGAATATTTTTGTCCTTGTTTTCTGCCAGTTTGCCAGGCAGATGCTTCAGAACCAGAACGGCAGAGTTCTGCAGCTCTGGTGAAGTTTTGTTCAGGATACAGAGCATGGAACTTCTTGCTACAGAGACGAAGATGCCTTTTGCATGAATTCAGGTTCTCACTTCTCTAGAAGCTCCAGCAGCCCAAGTGGGTAGGGTATCCTGGCATCCCTCACTATGAATACCCACACTACCCTCACCTCCCATGGAGGAACATGTCCTGAAGTTGATGATGGGGTAAAAATTGCTAAGATGTGTGGGAGGAGGAGGGGAAAAAGCAGACATTGCTCTGATCTGTTCTAGACAATATAAGCAAAACCACTTATTCCTTCTAGAATGAAAGCACGGAGAATTTCTTCCCAGTGGTGTTTTTTAGATAAGCTTTTGCTGAAATTATTTCTAACACATACATATAGAGGATGTTTCTGTAAAGGAAATTTCTATATGGATCCATCTTTTTGTTAACACGAGGTCCTTACCAGTCTGTTTAGACTGAAGTAGCAATGGTGCCTTTGTTGAGGCAGACTTTGCGTCTTGCTCTGAGGACTGCCATTTCTAAAGAAAGGAAGGCATTTTGTCAGAGAACTCCAAGCACTGAAGTTTTAGCCTTCTTTTTCCACTTGGATCCTTTCACGGATGAGAAAATATCTCCTGTCACTGTCACAGGTCCTTTCCCTCTCTCAGCATTTTGTTCATTCCCCTCTCTGCCCTCATGCCACTTAGCACATCCCTTCTTTTTTTGCCTTTCTAGTACATGTTCCTCTTCTCTCTGCTGTTCCCACTGACACTCAGTCTGGCTCCCCTTCTCTGCCTGACACATTTCACTTGTCCATCTCCTCACTCCCCAGAAGGCTGCTGGCTGCTCAGAGTATGCAAGGACAGCATCATGTCCTTTTCTGGCTCTGAACGCTGAGCATATGCTGTCACAGCTGAGCAGAGTGTGGCAATCACAATCCAGCCAGCAACATCCCCTCCTGGACTCTGCCTGAGTGCTGACTCCTCTGCCAGTGCCATGGCAAGACTCACTGCAGCAGTAGGAGAGGTCAGCAGCCTCTGGGAAGCCCTGTACCTTACCTATGGTAATAGGTTTACAGTGAAAAGGCTGAATGACTTGCAAGGTCATGGCCCCTCAGTACTCCCGTCCACTTCTCTATACATCCATCTCTGCTGACTGAGGAATATTAAGTTAAAAAGCAACATTTTACTTTTACTGTTTTTAGTACTCTGCCAAAACTAAATAGCTCATATTTTATAGCCTAGAGGAAGACTGTGGGATGTAAGATGGGAGGCACACAGTTATCTACGATACAGGACAGTGGCAGCAGAGGGTCCAAAGCTATTCTTCTCTCAGCTGAGACTTTTCAGACTGAGCTCTCAGACTGAATCTTTTTAAAAGAGTTTATTCTCATTCTTTATGGTAGGCTAAAGAAAAAGAAGGATATCAGCACTGCCACTTCTGTGATCAAGAAAGGTGAATTTTTATTGTAAAAAATGGTAGAATTTTTCAATTTCAGAAATTATAAGCAGAAACATCTCATCTTGAAAGCGAAACAAAGCCTCATTGGTAATTTGAAAGAAAATTAGAATTAGTCATATTATTATAGTGATATTTGTTAAGCAGTCATTAGCTCTGGGCAAACACAGAAAGTATTTTTCCATGGTTGTTTCAGGAGTTATAATAATCAGGTAATATTATTTAAAACTTTCTTAGTGTTTTTGAAGCATCATATTGAAGTACTTTACAAAGGTGAAGATGAGCATTATTATTAAGGCGTGAGTGAGAAAGAAAACCTCATTAACAGCAGCAGGGTGCAGATGACAACACAGCATAGCTTCATTCGAGGACTGTGTGTTCAGGTGCTGCTAATGAAGAAAGCTCTGGAACTGATTGGCACTCCTAGTGTGTATCACCCCTTATTTCATTGGGTGTTGTATACAATATGCAGCTTTAGGACATTTTTTTGGATTGTATAGTGTAAGATGCTGCTTTCAATATCTGAAAAACCAGATTCTGGGAAAGCCTTTTAGACCCACATAATTGCTCCTAGAAAGTATGAAACATTCTGTTGTCTGTAAGAACATATTCAATCACATGTCCATACACGGAGAAAGAGAAGGTAAAAAATAATCATTTGATTTAGGGATTTTATAAATGGGAATTTCACAGGGCTGCTGATATTACTTAATTGGTGAAGGAGACTGAATTCTATTTTCTATGGTGGCTCAGGATTATCTGAGAAGACTTCATATTTTCCCTTGACAGTTTTTAAATTTATGGTAGTTTTTGACAGTTTTCCTCAAAATTTCTATGCTCAAGGTAAATGAGAGATAGTAAGCATTTCTGCTTAGAGTCCCAGCAGCATTTATGTCTCTGAATTGAAAATTTCAGGTCTCTCAGTTAGCTGCACTTGGAGGTCTCCATGGTGCAGTAGAGCAGGGATTTCCTGTATACCTTTGGGAAGCACAGATTAATCACGTCATATACTGTGATCTAATGTTAGGTCTGCAAATGAGATTTCCAGGCAACTGCTAGACATGTGGGTTTGGATCCCATATTTCTAGTCTGATAAAATTGTAATCTTAGATATAACTCATTTACAGACTAGTCTAGTCCAGCTGAAAGACCCTATTTCATTAAAGTCATGCTTAGGCAGACACTCTGGCAGCAGCAGCAGCTTCTGTAACTCCATTAAACATGCCCAACCTAGCTTTTCTCAGGAGATGGCAGCAGTAGCACTCCTGAATTGGCTGCAATAATTTCCATTTACTTTGAGTGGCATGAGATGTAAAGCAATAGTGAGGTGGGAAACAACCTCTTTCCCCTGAAAAATCCTCCCTGCAGCCATGTGGAGCATTATGCTTAGAAATACAGACCCGTGGGTGTTTTGTGCAATGAGAGTGATGGTTTAAGGGATCCAGATAAAGAAATACGAGAGCTAGCTGGACCTTACCTGAATATTTCATATGTAATCCAAAACAAGTCTTTCAGTTTTTGAGCCATCCAAATGAAGCAAGTTTAAGCAATGTTGTGGCAGGGTAGCACCACTGCATGTCACTGCTCCCAACTCACCTACAAAGGTCCCCTCTGCCAACACAGGAGAGGGCTGGAGAAGGACCGTGAGAGTCGACTGAGTGCTTGTGCTTGCTGGTGAGCAGGATTTCTCTTTGCCACGGGAGGTGAAGATGAGACAAGGGCGAAAAGAGAATACAGGAAGCAACATGACAGAAGCAGGAAAGCAGGAAGCAGAGAAAGCTATTTTGTATTTTAATCCATACGGGTTTTATTCTGATCCTGTATTGAGAGTACCTGAGCACTTATGTACCATGACAAACAATTTTTATGTCTTCTATGTACTATAATCCTTTACCCAGAGGGGGAAGCAGGGGCGGAACATTTTGTTTTCTGAAGACGTTTTCATTTGCTTTTCTTTAAATCTACATGCTGCTGCGAGACTGGAGTGGTCAGAGGTGGGTCTCTGGCAGCACTAGGTAAGGAGCTCACTTTCAGTGCAATGCTCACGGTGAAGCATGCATGGGCAGGATCCACCTTGCTCACAGAGATCCTTTGCACCAAATGCATAGAGAGTGGAGGACTCTCTTCCACTCAGATGTACAGAGTGACATTTATTAATATATCTTGGGCACAACTTCACTAGTATTTTTATTATATCAGTATGTTTAATTGCTATGAAAAGCTTATATGCAGCTCAGAGAGAGATTCGCTACACGTGTCATCCTGACTTGCAGACAAAGGTAGCTATTTTACTCCATGTTACCTGGAATTTTTCTGGGGCTGTGGACTTCACACTCAGATATATCACAGAGCCTCAGTCCAGCTGACAGGTGACAAAAGCAAGAATAACCATTGTCCTGCCCTCACCCACCCCTGTTTGCCAGTTGTAATCTGTGTTCCATTTCAGCCTGCCACTTTTCATTAGTGCTTTGATCACATCCAAGTATGAGATGGTATTGATGGCAATGATACAGTTATCTGGACAAAAGATGAGTTATATGTATTTTTCACATATGGTTGCACATGAATCCAGACTTATTGTTCTTAGTTAGGAAAAAACCCCAAAATGTTCTCTAATTATGAATGTAATGGTGGCTTGAAAATAAAAACAAACAAACAAAAACCCCCACAAACAACCAAAGAGAAAAAAAGACAGACAAGACCCCAGTGCTGTGCTTTTCTCCTATTTCATCCAGGAATCCCCTGTAGGGAAACAAGTTTTCCTACACAAAGATGGTAGTCTCAGATCCATAGTCCAACTCTCCATCCATTTCTGTTTTGAATAGGTTGTAGGTTGCTCTGAACCTCAGTGATGCAGCCACCGGAGCCCGGGCTAGCTCAGAGAGGCACACCGGCACCGTGCCAGGTGTGGGGAACTGCCTCAGTGTGGGGAGCACTGAGGGCAGAACCTTTTGAGCTGCTTGATCAGCAGTGCAGAGTCTCTCACCAGTGTCAGGAATCGGATAAAGGAGAAGGAGCAGGCCCTCTGCTGCGAGGTTTATTAAACAATGTCAGTTTATTAAACTTGGAGGTCCACAGCAGGAGAGACCCCAAGCATCCCTGTGCACAGGGTTAAGTACGACCAAACACTGGTGGGAGGACACAAACAGGTGACCAATTGGATATTTCTGGGGGAGGAATGAGCGGATTTGTTTGTAACTCTAGGGCCAGTTGGGGTAGGGCAGAGGAAAGGGGAGGTCACACGGACCAACGGGGCATGGAAGATTAGGGGAATCCCCATCAGGTGTTATGGTTAGGGATTGGTTCAGGGTGAGACCGGCANCTCAGCAGTGCCTGAGTGTCTGATCAGTGGCCAAATACTGAGTGACCCTGGAAGCTGCTTGAGGGCATCATCTGTGCTTAGATATTTAACAGGAGTTGTTATTATTTTTACTAACCCATCCCATATATCTGGCACGTCCCAAGCCCTCTGACACATACACAACCTTCTTCTGCCTGGAGCTTAGAGAGTGTGGAAAGGGTAGGTTTTGTGTAGGCTCCATCAGGAAACCTGTAGATTTTGGCTATATCTTTGATCTTAAAAGAACCAAAAATAAATATAAAAAGGCAGGGGAAGAAGAAAGGAGTTGTAGATAAGCCACATTTGCTTTAAGATGGAGAAATGAAGCTTCAGAGTTATTTATTCATGTCCTTGGTGTGCCAAATAGCTGAATAAGGAAGAAAAACTGAGTTTGTTCAGGGCTTCTCCCTTTCTTCCCAGTGCTCCTAAAAGAAATAGCTCCTAAGAAGGACAAGGCAGGTGACTTTTGAGGAAATAAAGTTAATGTGTTTTCAAAAATTATATATCTTACCTCTGTCCAGAGCAGGCATGTCAGGATACATGGAGCTGATACATGAAGTTTATGTGACAGCTGAAGAATTATAATTTAAGAAGGCCATAGCCAAGACTGTGATAGCAACTACTGTAGAGCAGAAGAAACAGGAGAGGCTAAAGAAGAAGAGGTATTTTGTGAGAGCAGCAGTCTTTATGTAAAAACTCAGGAGTGTTTCTGTACTTCCTTTCACATCACACCCTTCTGATTTCAAATGGTTAATTGTGTGGTGAGGTGAGTGGTTTCTGCTTTGTTGTTTCTAGGTGGCACAATTGGATCCTGTCTGGAACTCGTTCTCTGAAACAGAGTTTATTTGTGGTAGAGTTTTGAGAGAATAATTTACAGAAACATGAAATACCTGCCACAAAGAACTTCTCTCAATTGTGAGAATATTTTACATTCTCTTTTGTCTTTGAATGTAAAATCTGAGCAAGAGGACAAAATTTATACTCTTCCCAGCTGAAATGGTAGATTGTAGGACAAAAAAGCTGAGTAGGGATCAAAATGATGGTGAAACACTGGAAGAGCTTGTGCAGGTGTTCTAAACCTGAAAGGATATGACCACAAGCAGCCTGCTCCAGCAGCTAAGTTAAACTCGATTTGAGAAAGAGTCAGGCAATG
This sequence comes from Phainopepla nitens, assembly GCA_013400175.1. NCBI lineage: Eukaryota > Metazoa > Chordata > Aves > Passeriformes > Bombycillidae > Phainopepla > Phainopepla nitens. The sequence goes on from VXBQ01005246.1 coordinate 8,998, forward strand.
TAACCTTCAGAAGTCAACTCCAACTTTAGTTATTCTGTGATTCTCATAAAGAAAGATGAGAAAAGAAATATGTCCATAAAAAGTGACTTTATTTACTAAAATGAAACACTGCCTATAGCTGCAGCCAACTGTAATTCTGCTATAAAAAGAACAAGTAGGAGAAGCAACAATTCATTTGTACATTTCCTTTCAATATTTCTTCGCTACATTCCAGCAGGAAGAACTCAGGTAATATTCCTATCTTCTGAACAGAGGCTTTGCATCCTCTTTAATCAGTCGTCTTTGCCTCAGGCACTCTCTTCTTCTTTACCAAATTTTCAGCTTTGTTACAAGATGTGGTGATTACTTCCCATGGTGAGACCTATAGACACTCCTTGATTATTTTAAGGTGTGTGAGGTGGAAGAGTGAATTCTAATGGAAATATTCAACACAAAGTTCACAGTTAAATTTAGTGAGTCTGATAGACAAGAGCCTGACAGCATTACAGACTTCTGCTCTAATAACACTTCATCTAGGAGGGGCAGCATTTAGGACTATGTCACTGTTTATTGTGATTATTCATGATGTGAAAATGATGAAAACAGTCATAGGTAATAGCATTCCTTGGTTTGTAATGTCTGGAGGTGTTCACCTCCCGAATATGGAGATGATAAGATTTTTGGTGGATTTTGGCAAAAAAGAAGGCACATAATGGCAAATGAAAATTGCCTTAGAAAATAGAAGTACTTCAGTCTTTAATAATCACATTAGTCATTTACTTGCTAGGTTCTCAGTTAATGGTAAACCTTGACAATCTGTGAAAAACCTCTGCATACCTTACAGTGGTGATTTGAAAGGCATTTTGCTGGCAATTCTGAAAATTGGAATTTAAAATGACACTGGGGTTATTGAATGCATAAATACTTTACATTCAGCTGGTATGCTGGTGATCCCCATTCAAAAAGGGTAGTAGAAGAAAATTATTAACAGTGTGTGAGTGGAGATGAATAGCCAGGGAATTCTTGGAAAAGAAAAGATCAATAGAAGTATTATAAGCCATGAACAATAATACAGAATAAAAAAATCATGCTTTTAATTTCCCATTTCTATGCTACAAGTGAGGAAGGAGAAGGACAACCAGTGAACCAAATGATGAGTTAACAACCTGGCACTGTTGGTAGGCAGGATGCATTATACAAACACAGCTGGGCAAAGGATATCAGCCACCAGAGTCCAAGGGTCAGGTTAAGGAAACAACAATATGCCTTAAAAAAGGAGGTTCCCGTTAGGTCCACAAACATTTATTATGAACTGCTGAAACACAATGATCAGAATCCCTACCAACACTACACCTTTAGCTGAGTACTGGGCCCTGTGTCCTTTTACTGGTTGTACTGTTACTCTGGAAAGCTGAGTATGGCAAAGCATATCTCTTTCACAACCCTGGGATGATGTCCGGCATGACAAGGAGGGCAAATCCTGCATGCTTCCAGTCTCCTCTTGCTGTGAGGTTTTTCTTTTGCTTTTTTGGCATGGTTTATTTAAAGGAGGGGGAAAAAAGATTACAACGTTGAAAACACAAAGGCAGTCACGACTCATGCCACCTGTTTTCCCCTGGTGCTTTTGTGTAGCATTCGACTGGTTAGACTTTGGCAACAGAAATGCACATTCATTGACACAACAGGTGAGTTTAGCCACAGCCTTCAACTTTGTTTAGCTGTTATCATAGAAAATCAGATTTGCTATGACTTTGTGCCTGTAATATTACAGCAGTTCACCTTAATTAGACACAGAAACTAACTTGGAAATCCGTGTTGTTCTTCTGGATAGAAAGATCAGCCAAAAAATCTTGTGCCTATGCTAAGTATTTGAGATTTTGGTCTACCAGTTTGTCTAACAAGGACATGAAGACGTGCTGCAAGCAGAAGTGACAGAGTGCTGATGGGCTTATTAAAAAATCTCAAATAAGGAACAACAAGAAAATTTTGATGAGCCTTTACTTACACTTGACACAAACTAATGATTTTAAGGAACATTTTTCATTTATTTGACCTATTTAAGCATTCTTCCCCCTCTGCAGAAGAGTTTCACTTCACAGAAATCTCTTTCTCAAGCATGTGCTCATAAGCTGTGACTATGCCATCTTTTAATCTTGACTATCAAATAAATTCCCAGAATCTTTTTCAAAAATCAGCTTTTTTACTCTGTTACACCATCTCATGGTTCCTTCCCGACCCAGTTCTGATTTACAAGCCTCCATTTTGAAATCTGTGCTTAGAAACTGTACAATCTGTTCCAGGGAATGTCATTCATCCCACCTTCTAAATCTTTAAAATTACCGTGGACATTATTACCTTGTGGGTTCTACTCCTGTTCAAAAGTTCTTAACCATGTCTAGTATCATTCTTCTGGAAGGGCCTGGAGTTACTCAGTTTGCCCTATTTACTCCTTTTTAAGTTAACAGAATTGTTCAAGTAGTCTAAGGTTGCTAAAAAATTTCTGTGATCAGTTTTCACTTTTGAAAAGTTCTTGCATTATAAGTATTCTGCATTTTGTAAATTGCTTCTGTTGAATCTTTGCTGTTTAACAAAATCCTTAAGTAGAGAAAGTATTTTATCACTGTAGGACAGTTTTACTATTTGCTGGTTTTCCTTACTGTGGATAAATGTAGTTCTATGTATCTATGATTACATATCTATATATCTATGATTCTATGATTACATATCTATATATCTATGATTCTTGTATCTATGATTATTGGCAATTCTATCTTATCTGTTAATTCTTAGAATTTTCTTTGTTCAGGCTCTGCTTTATAAACTTATAATAAATTCATGTTTTCCTGGTTACTTCCCCTTTTGCCTTACTTCTCAGTGTTTCTCAATTCCTTGTTTCTGATTCATATAATTCAAAATATCAGAAAAATCTTACTTTGTGAATAAGTATATAATATATATACCAGAAGAAAAATACTTCTAAATAAATATAAATGTAGATATAAGTGGACACACATAAATAAGGGGATTTATGTATATTATTTTATATTCATCATTGTTTTCAGCTGAGTAGAGGGATCCCAGTTTTTGATGTTCTTAAATTTCCAGTCATGCTCACATAGTTCTGTCAAATTACTTTTACAAATAAATCATTTCCCCATTTTTTTTTTTTCAGTTTCAAGAACACTTCATTATAGAGAAAATTTTTATTCCTCATTCTGTTTGCAAAAAGCCAGCATAAAAGTCATGATTTCATCTGTGCTATGTGATCACATCTGCACAACCACAGAGATCACAGTGAGGGCCTTTCTGTGATGCCAACATATCACATGTTATTCCTGGCTTCTGGCCCTGTGATCCAAACCCTATTTATCTGTCAAGATGAGACCCAACACAAAGTTCTTTTATGTTGAGGGAGCATGTCTGACTTAAGACATAAACATGCAAATATAAGTTAATATTGGCAGTGTCATGCAGAAGAAAAGCTCTCAGGATAATTTCTCTCAGCTAATAGTAGATATGTAAGATGCTGCAATATTCTCTTATCTGCTCTGGGGTTTCTTATGATCAGAATTTATACCAATTCCTGTTTGAAGTCTTGGAATAGATGATACTGCACAACCCAAGATATTCTGTTACCCAGATAGAAGACCAGTAATTTCTGAGTCAGCCCACTTAATTGACCTGAAATTGAATCTACCCAATAGCTGATCATGTCAAAGTTCCCACGACATCTCAGTAATAGTTTTAAGGTGAAGTGTCTGCCCTTTAATGAGCAATTCTGATTACTTCTGTTCATTAATCAGGTCCCTTATATTGCTTTATATGCAATTAGAGTTTCTTTTGCTTCCCATGTTCTTTCATGTCTAGATTAATTTTGATTGCAAACCTTATTCTGGCACTCAATCCCTCTTTTGATCTTTTCTCTTTCTTCTCAGTGCCTTCTGATATGTTTATCTAGGCTGTCCCCTCAAAGCTTTCATTATATTGATATAGATTCCACCCAAATCATATAACCCCTTTACCTTGTGAAAGGCTAACAGAATGCTCTAACAGATGAGAGAACATCAGCCTTATAACAACTAACTTGCAAAAACAAAGCAGCCAAAAATATTTAGTCTCATTTTTCAGGTGCTAGTGAAAGATGAAAAATCCAGGAAAACCCCATGTCTGTGTTCTACCTTCAGCTCACTTTTGAGTTTCTCTAAAGCAGCCTATGGGCCATGAAGGTGCTATTGGGCAGCATCCTTTTGCCACCACTTTCAGTGTATCCTCATTACAGATTTCACAAGTCTATTGAATCTCCAAGTACACTAGAGGCTACAATAATGTAGAGGTACTCAGCCAACCTTAAATGAACTCACAGGGCCTTACAGTTTGCAATGGCCATAGCCCTAAAATTGTAATTTATTGAAAAAGCAGGGACAATTAACTCACTTTGAGTTCTTCACTGCTTGCTCCCCTGCTGCCAAGACTCAAGCAAGCCTGACCTTTTGTTTCTTACTCTTCTTCTGCTTTGTTGTTGTTGTTGTTATATCAGTTCTAAAAACCGGTTCTGATACTGAAATACCTCACTGCAGACCTGCCAGTAGCTGTACATAGAGAGTGACACCTTGTGTCTCTGCCTCAGGGAGATAGCACACCATCTGCTGTCTTGTCCTTTACAGGATGTTCTCTCAATTCCATTTGGAGGAGAAGGCATCACACCAAATTCCATTCTGATCTGCAAACTTGTTTTAAACAGTATATCCTTGAACAAGAAATTAACCTTAGCTTTTATTTGAAATCTTTATTTTAACCAAACACTGACAGACTATTTTTTCTTGAACCTTGATTGATTTTTTTTACCTGAAATTTATGAAAAAAGGTAAACAACAAAAAATAATCCAAACCCAAACCATAAACATTTTATCACAACTAAGCTCAAAACTGGCTGGACTGTTTTGGACAAGTCTGTGTGACTTTTTTGGATAGATGGCATCTTTTTTATAGATTTACTTAGTTTTCCTACAGCTGTGAATTGTGCGCCTGTGCCTTCCTTTCCTCTTTCTTCACAATAGCTTTTCCTCCTTCTTGGCCAACTGCCACCTAAAATATCAGCTGCAGCTGTCATGTCTACGACCTAATGATCTAACATCAAATTCTCCTATTTTCCTCTATGTTGGCAAGAATGAAGCCATTCTTCTCTACCTCCCTGTCCTCAGCTTCTAATTTCCCTTGGCTATAAGTCATAAATCTCTCCCATTCCTCAGTGGCTAGCTCTTTCTCCCTTGAAATTTTGTCTTATCTTAAATTACTCATCTCTAGTTCTTGGTCTAATTTATCACTCTTCTGGAACAGCCATCATTTTGCATTTTTTATACACAGGATGTTTCTCCTGGCTTCTGGTAGGGGAAACCCCAGCTCGTCCATTATCAGAAATAACCACTGTCATTTATGATTTCTGAACTCCCTGGAGAATCTAGCTGCTAAACATATTTTCAAAGTAAATATTTAAAAAGATATATTATATCAGCCTACATTTACATATAAGCTGAAGACCTACTGGAAGATGAAGAATCTACTCTTTTGGTTGTTCTGTTTTTATAATTCATCAGATGCAATACCTAAAATTAGCCAGTATGTTTGTAGAGGAAAAATACTGGATAATATCACTGAATATAAGGAAATTTTCAAGCTCTGTGTGAAATACCATAACCTTGACAAGTCATTATAGGCCAAAATATTTTGAAGGGGTTTCCAAATGAGATGAAGAGCAAATGTAACTGCTACATTTTCAGTCTCCCTGTCTACAGCAGTAACAAGTAATGGTAAATATGGAAAACATTTTCTTGATATAGAGAGCTAGATAGAAATCATCAGCTCTTTCTGTGCTCTCATAAATGCTTTTACATGATCTCCAATTTGCATAATTTTATTATTACAATACAACTTGAAATTAATAATCAGATGAAAGAGAAAAGATTTTTTTAATAACTATGTTGTTGAGGGGACTAGAATAAGTCCTTGAAGACAAGAAAAAAACATTGTAAAAATACTCACAAAAAATGCAATATTGTTAAATATTCAAATTAATAGAACTACAGGAAGAGTAAGGAGAGATAAGTAAATAGCAACTAGGATTTAAACTCCCTGTTGTACTTCTTCATATTGCAAAAGCATGATAGCACTGATGTGGAACAGGACTGCCCATGCTTACTAACTCTGAAGATCCACCTCTCATAAAATCTTAATAACCTTTATTACATGCAGCTTTTCAGAGATAGTTTTAATTTTAAAATTTTAATTGTAAAATTACAAACACTTTGTGGAGTAAAGGCTAAATTTGCAGAACAACATCTGGACTAAGATGAGCTTGAGGAATGCTTACTCCAGAATTATCCAGGCAACACTAAAAATTTTGACTTTCAATATAAATTAATTGAGGGAGGGAAAGTTGTTAGGTTTTGGTTCATAGCACTCTTCACAAAACTCGATTCCTACCACGAGTCCCTTTGAAGTACAGAGGTGTTGCTATTAAAGCCAATGTCCTATGTTAGTACTCTAAACCAGCTGCTACTTCAATTATTCATATGTATTTCATATAAATTATACTTGAAGGATTTCTGCTCTTGCAAACAGACACTTTTTAGGATAATTTCTAAGCCTTTTCCTTCATGATATATGTGTGTATATATACATATATATATACATCGCTCTTCAGGGTAGTATTTTAGCCCAGTTCTTTGTGGTACATGCGTCTTCATATCTTCAGAAGTAAGAATTTAGAAAAGCAGTTGCAGCAGTGAGAACTATGATCAGGAAAAAATGATTTTGGGGTGAGAGAGAAGCCCTTTGGCCATGCGGAGCTTATACAGGAGACCACGTTGAAAGAGAAAACAGAGGAGAAGAACCAGAAGAATGGAAGTCAGAAAGAAGCAGGGACACTGGTGAGGAAATTGGGATGGACAAAGAAGATGGTAAAGGACAGACCTTCACTGAGGATGCAGTCAAATTCCAGAGGAGAGCCTAGTCCCACCAAGAATATGCCTGACAGCAGAGAGACTGTAAGGAAAAGGAGAGATGAAGCTGGTGCCTGAGAGGATGCTGTTCACTGCAGGCTCACATCAAAATGAGAGGTCTGTTGGCAGACATCAAGTCTGCACCAGCACTAGAAAAGATTAGCCAAATGTAATCACTTGTGTTTGGTACCAATTCACTGCCTTTCTATGAGGGTCTGCCCTTCTCTTTCTGTCCTGCAGCTTTCAGCATCCTGAAAATATATATGCTGCTCTCCGTTATGTAAAAAGCAGGATTTTTTTCTGTTGAGACTCCTACAGCATGCCTGGTGGCATGGAAGGCAGAACAGTTGCACAAAGTACCCTTTTTACATCAGGCAGCATTTAAATAGTGCTGTTCATAGAGTGTGGCTCTGTTACCACTGAAGTCAGTGGGTGCTATTGAGCAAAGCTACCACAACCAGTTCAGGCCTTATGCTTTTGAGGCACTGTCCCATTATAGTCCACACCTCAAATAGCATCTTCCTTCTAACAAACAAGCAGAGATGGATGGGAGCAAGCTGCTTCCCTGGCTGTTTCCTGCAGCACTATTTTATACTCACCGTCTGCCCACCCATCTGTTCAATCTCTCTTACAAAAAAACCTGAAAACATTCCTGCTTTTTAAATGGGTGAAAAATGCCTCAAAAGAAGAATGAATACATGAGATCTCCCTGAAATGACTACTAGGCTTTTCCCAATTAAAGGAGTTAAAACCTGGAAATTAAGCACATTTTTATTTGTTGAAGGACATGGGTTTTTTTGAGAAAGATGTGAAACCAGCATATTTTTTCATGTATTTAGCAAAAAGCCAGCTATCAACTCTGGTGCCACTCAGTTCCCATTTATAGATTCATGGCTGATATTGAAGTGTTTGACAGAACAAAACTATGGGATGATGTTCCTAGGAACCTTTGCCTGTAGAGTGAGCCACAAAGCTCCAACCTGAGTTCATAGGTTGTCAGGAATATTCCCACAAATACTTGGAAGCCACCAGCCCTGGAGAGCTCTTCACAGCCAAGCTCTAGATGATGGTACCATCAGTTGCTGGCTAGTTCTTGTCCTCTGCGGGCCTGGTTTTAGTCACAGATAAAATTTTGGAACTTATGACCAGGCCTTGGCTCACAGCTACTTTGAGGATGGCAGGCTGGTCTTCCAATTTGTGAAACAAGAACAAGGTGAAGCTCAAAGTGGGCAATGAGAGCTGCTGACATGAGGGAGCCTTCTCAGAATCCCAGGTCTCTGTAGAGGCAGTCCTCAGCTGGAGGACCTGCTGCTGACCCAGGGTGATGTCTGGTTTCTGTACTGTCAGAGGCTGCCTCTCTTAAGAGGGGACCACTCCTTGCTGGTGTCTTAGAAAAGCATCCTTAGGAAAGTCAGGTGACGGCAAGGATCCTCTCTTAATGATGCCGTGGTCCTTCTGTAAACTGAGCAAGGAGAAAGGCTTTTGGGTCAGAAAAGAGGAAAGAGATTTTCTAAAGCAACCAGATAAGAAAGCCCATTAGGAAGGTTCTTGGAATAATGAGGTAAGGCTTCTTGATGTTTTGCCATGGCTCAGAGGGGCATACTGAGGTGGCAAAGACTCAGTAATACTCCTTGAGCAGGAAGGAATTTGCTTGCTTTTAGACACAGTTATAAGGGTCACTGTTAAATCATCTTGACTCCAGACGTCAAGCCTTACTGCTGGCTTTGCAAGTGGCTGGGGAATAGTTTTTCCAACACCCCAAATAGAAAACTCTAGTAGGGATTAGATCTGGCTGTGCATGGGGAGTGGCTCATTATGTTTTATAGCCCTTAAGTTTTGCTCTTCAGGCAATTAAATCATTTTATTCATGAGCTTTTCAGGAAGGGGAAAGAAAAGATAGGCTGAAGATTCTCTCTCTGACAGGAAGGAACACTGCTGTTGAGGCTGTCTTGGCTTTTGCACAGATGAAGGCGGGTGGGAATGAAAAATTTCATATATGATAACAGATACAGCTTAAAAACAGCCTCTAGAAATCATATATTTCAGAGTTGTATTTGCCTTCTAATAAAAGTAGCCAAATTCAAGCAATGTCTGTCTCATATGGAACCTTTATAATGTTCTAGTTTTAGATGGGGAACAGCTACTAATGACAGCTGTTCATCATTTAACAAACAGGGAAGAAGATAGTTCTTGTTTGCCAGAGTAGGCTGGTGCTGAACTTCATCTCTTTTTGACTTCTTATAAACCTAAGACAGCTCAGGATCCTGGCTGTTTTTCATGTAGTGAGTAATGCCTTGCTTCATTGAAAGTAAGGTTTAGGAAGGAGTCTCTTCAAACTTTCCCATTTGAAGCTTATGACTTAAGCTCTTATCTGAAGAACATGAATCATACACAGCACAGGAATGAATTAACTTGAATTACAAATGCTGAGTCAGATTCCAATAAAAATGAAGCAACTAAGATTTGGGATATTCTAAAATATTAGTTTCAAATCAAACTGTTGACAATCTTTTCTGCACAGAGGGCATCTTGCTATATTAAAGAACAGGCTTATCACCAGACAATGTGTGCTTCAAAGACTTAGTCTTTTCCACTAGGCTTGTCTCCAATTAGAAAAAGAAATATTAGAAACTTCTGAGCAGCTTCACTGAGGAGGAAAAGATTCAGACACGTTTTTAGCTGAGTGAATATTGTCTACTGTAAAATTTGGAGTGCAAGAAGGTTGAGTACTGCCTCTGGAAAAAATGCTGCCAATATTCATCTTGAAAGATCAATCCAATAAAAATTACTCTCATTTTGTGCCATTTGTAGACTACAAGTCCCACTCTGCAATGCTTCGCAGTGCTGCAGGTTAGAAGACATCTTGCAGGTTGCTGAGTATCAGCAACTGTAGTCTGTGCATGATGAAGTTTCATATTAAAAGTTTTCACAAAAGACCTGTTTTCTGCTGGCAGACTGCAATAGTTCTGACAGATTCTAACCCACAGTTTGCCTAAAAAAGCAGTCTTCTGGTGCTTAGTTAAAGAAGAACATACTTCTGCAATTTGAAATAATAGTGTTTCACAGATGACAGGAGAATTTTTATTTTTATAAAATTATTTTCTTGTTAGGGAAGCAAAAAGAGATTGACTAAGGCAGACTGCCTAAAACTAACTTAATGTGAGGAGCTGGTGGAATACATGGTGCAGTCAAATGTATTTTTGATTTCCTAAGCCCAAATATCTCTGCATTTCAATCTTAGCCTAAAGTGCAGCTGATCAAAAGAGGTTCCATATACTAGAGTGAAGGGGGGAAAACAGTGGGGATTTGTGGAATCAGAGCTTGCTTTGCTATTTCTGATTGGTTTTACACTGAAGTCAAGGTGTTCTCAATACTTCTGTGGTAGGAGGCAAGGCTGGTGTATGCCAGCCAGAGCAGAATGCTGAGGCCACTACTTGTGCCACCCCTGCTCTTGCAAGACGTGTGTAAAAGTGCTGCTCATATCCAAGTCTCACATGGCCTGTGTAATCTTTAGATGTTGGAGCTCAGCAGTCATTACAGACCTGGAGGCTTGCAGCTTCAGCCCCAGACTCTGGAGTGTGTTGTGGGCTAAATGAGATTTTGTGCTATGGGGCTAAGATTGTAATAGCCACTGTCAGCACTGCAAGGCTGCAGCTACCCTGCATCTCCAGTGGAAATAAATATATGTGCAAAAGTAAGTAAAGAAAGACTTAATGTGCTTAAAGGTAAAAAAAAATTACCTGTAAGACTTTAAAGGAAGAAAATAGATAACATTAAGATAGAAGCTCCCTACTCCCAGAGCAAATAACAAGTTTTCAAGAAGGTTTTCTTTTCTCCTGTGTCGGCAGCAACTTTGTTAGATAATTGCTGTGTTCCAGCCAAATGATACTGCTAAAAAGCTTCTGGAGATTGTCTGTTGCTTATTGGGGCAGAGAGATTGTCCTTTTTATAAGAGTTGCAGGCAAAATAATAGGAAACTTCTACCATCCTGTCTTTTCTGCTGTGTATACTTTTGGGACTTAGAAATCAGTTTTGTGGATGAGAAGCGTATCTAGCACAAACAGTTGCATTAGAGATGTATTTATTTTCTTCTGGAAGTGAAGAGCTCATTAATTTAACTTTGCTATTAAGATGGAATTTCTCTAATAAGAATGTCAAGAATGAAAGATGCAGTGAAGTAGTTTTCTTCTAGACCAGGGGACTACACAAGTAAGGAAGTAATGCATTTATTCTCCTTCTCACTGGTCTGCTGCTACTTGTAATTGTGATGGAGGAGTACAGTCTACCTTTTTCCCCCGACTCTGAGTGGCTTTGTAGGAGGCATGTAGTATGGAGGAGGATAGTCCATACAGTGGACAGAAGTTAAAATTAAAGTACAAAACAAGTGGCAGCTTTTTGAAACAGCCCCCTGATAACTCCACAGAATAGTGGAGAGAGGCAGTCCAGTATCTCTTGTAAGACTGTTTTAATCAGCTGGCCCAAATACCAAAGTGAATCTCTACCAATTTCCCAACAAGCTTGTTTAAATGCAAGCAGTGCTGTTTGCTCAGCAGAACAATTTAGAAGACCACAGAGTGAGGCAGATTTGTCACTTTCTTGCATTTATGACAGTTTGGTAGAGTAGCTTGGCACCCTGACGAGATGCTGAGGGTGCCAGATCTTATTAGGCTCCTGATCCATCCCTGAAAGTGCATTAGGGCAGCATTTCCTTCACTGCAGCAAAGCACTGGAACCATAGTATGGATTCAGCTAGTAAGGGTGTACCTGAAATTTTTGTCCTCTTGATTCAAGGTCAAATCCTGAGTCCTCGTATAATGCATGTCAGTGTAATCTTCCCTTATCTGGTCATGTAAGGTCGTCTGAGAATATTTTTTATAAAATGTGTGTGGTACAACACAGTCAGTGGCTTCTCAACCTGGTTTCTAAACTGAAGAGTTAGGGATTTGGTAGGGCAAAAGATCTAACCTTCATCTCTGAGAGTAAATTTTTCTGGAAATGAAAGGCATTTTCTTCATCCTAATGTAGAAAACCAACCAGAGAAAATTTATTCCAAGGAGAAGTTGTTAAAGTTCTGATATATAACGTTACTCTAGCTACCACTACCTCCTTTTATAGAAATAGTTTTTCTAGAGTGATTCATCCAAAGAAAGACATTTAATATAGGTCAAATGAATTACTCTTTTGAGGTATCTATTTTTCTTCCTTGACTATGAAGAGATCTTGAGATGAGTAGCACTGGTGCCTGAAAGTAAAACATCTAAGCCAGGGTAGGTGAATCCCACAGGGAGACAGAGAAGCTCCATAGGGGAAAGTGTGCTGGACCTCATCAGGAGAGAGACCTTACCAGTGTAAGTGCTCAGTGTATATGCTATTAATATTTATTTTATGCTATTGTTTGACATGCTAGTGACTCCTTAATATTAAGACCTTTTGTCTCTGGCTTTATGGTGCCTATATCTTTCCTCTCTATGTTCTCTGATGATCCCTTCCTTTTATCTGATTTGATTTTCCCCTCTCCCTCACTCTTCCTTCATTAGGTTTCTCCTGACAATCTTTTTCTCTCAGACTCTTTGTAGACAAGGACCCTCTAGGTGTCTAATGCACAACTGCATGAGCTCACAGCTGATCCCATGCTGAAGAGCTTTAAGGAGTTGTAATTGCACAGAGCAGAATCTGGGTTGTTGAGGACTGTCCTTGTAAACATCCTTTGCATTACTGGCAGTGCTCCTGTATGAGACACTGGCTTTTTTATTCCTTTCCTGACTCTGTTTTTTCTATCCTATTTTTCTGTCAAAGGGAGCTATACTAGCTTCCTGCTTCTGCAGATGGAAGCAGCTGCCTGGGAAATTGGCTGAGCCCACTCTGAACCACGGAGAAGCCAAGTCTGTTCAGCAGGGAGGCAAAAGAGACTGCTACAGGCAGGGGGTTTTCAGACCACAGACTATTTAAGCAAGTCACTCAGGGACAGATGTTTCTCTTTTACTATAAGAGCATCTCTGAAAGATCTTTAGGTAGTGAAACCTTTTTGGAATTTCACTTGCAAGGTCACAGTACTTACTGGAATGCCTATTCCACATGAATCATGGGTTTTGTGCATTCATGGCACAAATTCTGGGAACATCTTCCACAAGATCATCTCTCTTTTTAAAGCAATTTTTTCTAATACCCTGAGCAGCTAATAGTATTTTTTTTTAACTTAAGTGTTTTTCACCCTTACCAGACCACATACTTTGAACAAACTAAGTTTGTTAGCAGCATTTTCCCCATAGAACAGCAGGAAAAAAAAAAGTGAAAGAGAGAAAAAAGGTCTTATGTTCCCTGTTACGCATTTGTAGAAGCATTCTGTGTAGAACGCTTACAACTCTCTCTCTTGGAGAGATTAAATGGATGATAGTTGTATTAAGTTTTAATTGGGTCAGCCTCCTAACAGGTAATAGTCATGAGAGAGACAGATCCTCCTGGTGTGTAAATTGCTGTCATTCCATTGACCACCACTGAGCTTCACAAACTCAAACAGTCTGAGAATTAGGTCTGTGAGGTCTCCTTGAATCCTCAGAGTTCACTGTAAATGGATCCCCCTGTACCTGAGACTGGCATTAAGGAGCTATAAATCATTTGTTGTAGTGAGAGTAACCTCTTGATTGTTTTCAGCTTTTGCTTTCTCCTTTATTCTCCAGTTGTTTAGTTTGGGTTTTAGGTTTTTTTTTTCTTGTCTCTTTGTTCAATGGCATTAATTTTGCTTATTAGTAAAAGTTACGCTGGAAAATGTTGAAATAGGGGGACTTTTATTATGCATAGCATAGTTTTATTATTTGATACTGATGAAAAACAATTTCTTATTGCTTATTTCCACTGCATTAACTCTTACAACCTTAATTAGGTCAGGGCCACACTGAACTAGATGGGGATGCCATAAAAGAGAGTCCCTAAAGCAAAAGACCTAAACTGGAGAGATAAGAAACAGCAACTGAGAGAAACAAAAGAACAGAGAGGACATGAAAAGGTCTAGATAGGCAAGAAAAACAGACTCTAATTTCTATCTGCACAATTCCTGGGTGTATTAAGCCAATCAGTAGCAATGATAGCACGTCTGTTATTTGCTTTTCCAGTACAGCTAGACTGAACAGAATTTAAATTTGAGAGCACTGCATACGAATTGTGTTTGTATTACCCACTTGCCTTTTTCTCCATGTTTTTTTTTAATGCTTTAGCACAGACTTTGTATTAATTAAAGCTTTGCAATAGATAAGATTGTTTGGCCTGTACAAACGTGACTTAAAATATCAGCCTCTTTCACAGCATCAAGGAAGCCATAACCAGTTGCTTGGATAATGACCTGCAGAGCAAGTGCTTCCACCATTATGGTGCACAAGTTGATCCTTTCCCCTTCTGACAGACACCAATGGATTGAAAGCAGCCAGTCTAAAGACATCGTACCTCAAAGGCACCTTCCATGACTGGTGTGTCACTGCAATATAGCTGAGATACACAATGCTCCGTGGTTTTAGTGAATGCAAGTATACCTTTAAAAACAGTGCAATAATGGAGAGATGGGTAGGACTCTACATTTGCTGGATTGTTTCATTCCTTAAATCTTACTTGAAGACATGGATGAATTAGACTGTACATAATTAACCTTGGTTTAACAATGAGGAAGATTTATCCAGAATCTTGTTTCATTTTCACTGATGCCGCCTGTTATTTACATTATTTATTTCGATAACCAACATAATTCATGTAGTCAACTTTCCTGCTACCTATTTTCCTCATCATTAACCTCACAGACTTATATTTTGCATGTTTCTGAGAGCAAAATTATTGAGGTCTGGGGCTTAAGAGGTTAGTATCTAGCCCAGCAATGCTCTGAAAGAAATAACAAGCAAGTATAAGAATTAGCATTTCTTATTTGCTATTATCTGTTTTATGAACCAGAAGGTCACAAAGGAAATGTAGTACTTCATATATAAGAATACTAAGGTCAAAATAGTTTTAGAGTGGCAAAAAAGCATGAGTGAACTAACTGAACTGCAGCTCCATGATTTTGCATCTTATCTAGCAGTCATAATCAACGTAACCTGTCCAAACTTGTGCTGTAGTCTGTGACATTTTCAAACTGGCCTTGCTTAAGAAGTTATCCCAGCCCAGTTTGCATATATATTACCTTCCTATAATAATACACTCAAAACTGAACTGTGTTTCAGGGGACAACTTACTGGAAAAAATGAGGTTTTTATATGTAAAATATGGCTCTGGAGAATCTTTTTGTCCTTTCTATTATTACAGGTTTTTAGCAGGATTGCGTATAAATGCTTGTGCCTCTCAACAGAATTTTTGGTAGCAGGCAGTTCTTTATGGAGTTTTTATTTACTGGATTATAACATCTACTGATGTTAGTGCTTCAAAGGACAGACAGATTTTTTGGCTGAAGAGCAAGCATCTTAATTTTAGGTTTTGACACAGCAGGAAATGCATGGCAGCTAGAAAGTGAAGGAAGGATGCTCTTTGTACATAATTTACTGAATCACCCAGACAGATATCTTCATAACTGGAGTTGCTGCAAAGTCAAATTTTTATTGGGTTTTCACTAGGTCTATAGATCAATATTTATTTTATTTGGTGCTGCAGAATCCAGAAGTCATGTATTTCCAGCTTGAAAAAGCTTTGAAACTAAACTGATTTCTTTCCTGATCTCAGCAAAAGAAAATTTGTTTGATTCTTAGATATTTTTAAAAATTTAAGGTCATGCATACTTTTGAACTGAAATTAATTGTCCTGCTTCAAGATATGCAAATTTTTCACTTCTAGAAATACAGGTATATGTTTAAGCATTTAAAAATGTGACATTTTTTCTTCCTAGAAATAGGCCAATAGTCCATTTATATATCCATTCAGCAGCTTTTTTTCTCTGGTATCTTCAGTCTTCAATCTCTGAGAATATTTCTAGAAATATCAGCAAATTCTTACAAAATGAATGTGTATTGCACTGTCATACCATAGGAAAGAGATTAATATAAGATAAAAACCCCTACAGTCCTAAAATCAAATCACTAGATCTTGAGTTTCCTTAGATTGGCTACATTTTTCATCTTAAAGGAAGGGAAAAAACCTTGCCTTACTTCTGGGAATTGTGGTACATTTTAACCTCACATTTAATCTAGCTCTAGTGCCTTACAGCAGCAGGTTCTAATCCATGTGCAAAACAGGAAGAGGAGAGAAGTCTGATTGGGAACAGATTTTGTGAAGTATGCTAAGAAGAGTCTTGCAGTTCCCCTGGATCAAGAATTGCTCTGAATACTCTCAGATTTCCAAAGTCATTCTAATCTCATTCCCAATTTCCATATACAATGCAGTTGGACTGCACTTGTATTTCTTGTATTCTTGCAGATAGTCTAAAATGCCCCTAGGATGATCAATTCTCTATCTCAGAAGTAATTCACACAGATAGATACTATCCCATTTATTTACTTCCCAGATCATTCAAATGTGCAGCATCAGTATTATCAACTCTGTGTGGACATAAATGCTTTGAATTCATGCTTGAATGGTAACCATGGTCATTAACGTGCCATATTATTTGGCTACAATAGTGGGATTATAGCAGAAAATCACTGATAAGTGATGTTAGGGCAGAATTCATTATCAGAGGATCCAGAAATAGAATAGTTAGTGAATGATTTTAATAACAATAATAACAAAAAATTATCCCCTAAAAGTTCAGGTTATAATGATAGTAAAAATTCATCCCCTCCTAAGTGCTGAGCTACATCCATGTCATTGTGCTTCTCAGGTACCAACGCCTGCATGAGTGTTTCAAAGTGTGCTTTATGTGTGAAAAGGTACATCTATTTGTCTGCTAAACTGTACATGCAGCAGTCCCCCTTCCACTTAGGTTTTTTAAATTCTGGAGCTTCTTACAGGAGTTTTCACAAAACCAGTTCATCACATGTTTATGAGATAGGCCATACAAATACTCAGAAATATCCTGAGCTGGATATTAAAATCTAGTGACTGGTTCTGCTTCCATAATACACTTTGGGCTTGTGAGGGCTTGACCAACAAGTAAATTAGGATCACATGAACTTATCAGAAGACAATCATTTGGTGTCATCAGAAAAAAATCCACCTTGGTTAGATTTTCTCTTTTCTTCCTCATTTTAGCCTTTTATCAGCCCATCACTGTATCAAAATAATGCTCCTGGTCTTTCAAGCTTTATTATTTAGCAAAGGCTTAAGAGGAAATTAGAACCTGTTCTCTTGTTTGGAGAATGATCAAGACAGGACTTACTTCATTCTCACCTAGTTACAGCCATTTTAAGAGCATTTTGTCTCAGTGTTCAGGAGATTTAGTCAATACACAGACAGATGAACAGCAGGGGATTTTAATAACTTTTTCCTGACCTTCAAGAAGGATTTAGAATATCCAGTTGTCCCCAAAAAGTCAAATGAAGTCTCAGGGACAAATTCCAGCACAAAAGCAGGGATATGTGTTGAGCTTAAACCACTGCTGTCTCACTGATACAAACATTAAAGCTTATATGAAAGAAAACCCAGTATATATATATATATTAAAAAAAAAAAAAGAAAAAATAAAAAAAAAGAAGGAAGTTGAGAAAATGTTTTGTGCTGATGACACAATTCTACAGACAACTGAATCCCTAATTATTGATTTTCAAGAGCAAATACCCTCCAGAAACTGTTTTCATTAGGTAGTTACAAGCGTATACCTACCTTTCAGCCTTTTGTGTGAGAGAGAAAGCTGGTGAGCTTTAAGGCAACTTCCTTAGTGGGAGACTGGCTTCTCTCACTCTCCAGAACCTCTACCTAATGGAGGTATTTGTCTTCCTCTGGGGAGAGAATACCATCACTCCATTAGAAGTGAAGTCAAACAATTGATATAGGCTTGGCATTTTAGAGTGTGAGTAATCTTAATGGGTCAAGCTGTCACATGTGGGCTTTTCTGAGGCAGTAACCCTACTGGATTTGGGAAATTCTCTAGAAATATGTTCTCCCTTTTTAATTGTAAAACAAACAGTGAGTTAAACAGTTTCATGCTGTGTAGCAAAATTGTAGGAACTCTACTGTTAAATCATAAAAATCTACTTTCAGCAGGGAACAGGGTACGGTCGCAGGCTGCTAGGAAGCTGAACTGCCGGCAGATGAAGCTGCTGATGAGGTTGAGGAGCTGGACTCATAGGAGCTCTGCCTTAAGATTTTGTTGGCAGTGTGTGAGTGCTGGCTAAGCTTTGCTGGACCCTCTTCTGTAATGACAATTTTAAAGTGACATTGGGATGAATAAACAAGGAGTCCTACAGTATGAATTCTTGCTATTTTTGTGATTAATGAGAGAGTTTTCATGTGAAATACCTGCATGTGTTTAATCAGTAAATATTTTTCTCCTCCTCTGAGGGAAGCTCTGTTCTGGAAGAGGGGAAGCAATGCAAGCAATGCAATGTGAGCAATGCAGTCAGACGCTACTTGCTTCCTCTTCCCTTTATTCTTCTTTTTTTTTTTTTTTTCTTTTATTTACCTTTTCTTTAGGCCAAGGAATGGTTAAATGGCATGTACCTTAAACACAGCACATTTATCGAACAGTGACCTTAAGAGCTTTAAACGAGTACATTGTTTAATGTGAAGGAAAAAAATACCACAGATCAGTGGAAATGTCAGCAGTACTTTTAATGAATCAAGTTTGTTTTAATCTATAGCCAAGTCTTCTTTCTGTTGCCCTGAGATTGCCATGCTTTGCAAAGAGATAATAGTAAATGTCATGCTCTGAAAAAGCAGTGACTTAGTTGCTATAAATCAACAGAAGCATTGTTCTACTGAATGTGATATGAGAGACAGAAGTGCTATCTTTCCAAGAAATCACTATTTCCATACCCTGTGTAGAAATGGGATCTGAGGAGTATTGCTCAGAGCCTCACCACTCTGTATCCAGATGGACTCTTCAATAGCCTAGTGAAAAATGGGAGAATACTCACAGGACACCACTGAATCTGAGTGGAGAACTACCTGAATTATTCAGACACAGAATTCTTTTTATTTGTACTCTTTATCATGAGTTTTGAAGTCCAGTTGAGAGTTTAGCTTGCATAAGAGCTGAAAAATAAGTTTGCTCCTTTTTTACATTCAGGTAAGACCAGAAACTGCAGAATCACACCACAGGGTTTTCCTGTACAGGCAGCTGAAGGTTATCTCTATGGGAAAACCTCTTTGCCTTTTCAGAGGTTTTGTTGTTGTTGTGATAGTTTGGGTTTTGGTTCTCTTTTTCTCCCTAGTCTTTACAAGAATGTCTGTAACTTGTTCTATATCTTGTTTCCTTGTTCATTTGCTTGTTTTTTTAATAGATCATTCTGTCATGCTTTTCTGGGGTGTAGTTAGGAGTAAGAGCCTGTAAGTTTTATAGTCATGCAGAGAGATATCTGTCTTCATAAACTCCATCCATCTCTGGCCCTGCCAGTGATGCAAATGAGGGAAGGGGCCTGTCACATAGTTCAACACAAGCAGTGACAAGAATTCATTACTTTAATGCCCAAAGCAGGCAAAAGTATGCCAAAATATAAAATATATTATATTTATTCTGGACTTTGAGACTAGGACCATTTGGATTTTACATTTACTTTCTCAACCTTGACTTTATACCTCTGCAATTTATGCAGTAGTGTGGAATTTGAACAGACAGCACCTTTCTAGGTCTGTGCTCCAGAAGCTTTATCAACTTTATAAACCCTTGGAGTGTGTTCCTCTCAATGCCATAATTTCATGCTCTTTGTTTAACACCTTACAGGCGTATTGCCTGACCATTTGGGAAGCAGCAAACTGCTTGTTGTTGGCTTTCTCTCTCTGCTCCCACTAGTCCAAACAACACTTCTGCTATCTTCTTCTGCTTAGGACACTGCTCCAGAAGAATTACCCCTTATCTGCCTCTTTCATGTCTGAATCCTTTTTAAGAACACTTCATCTAACATCTTACAGTCATATATTTCTGAAGCTAGCAACTTTTCTGCCTGTCAGCTCACTCCTGAATTTACACCAGTTCTATTCAAGCCAAAAAAACCCAAAAAACCAACCAAACATATATATAATCCTATCAGGACTTAAAATTTACAGGTGGATGGGTGCAAAAGCCCAGAGCACAGTAATGCAAAATAGTATCAGTATGCACCAGACTGCTCTTATTCCCTAGGAAACAGGCCAATTATTTGAACTTCTTGACAACTTCTTCACATTTCTCTGCGTGTGCCTTTGATTTTCCAGGTTAGTCTGTACTTACACCAATACCAAAATTCATGGAGTAAGGGGAAGCCTGGGGCTGAGAGAGGTTGGCTGAGAATCAGCTTCTTGTCTGTGCTGTACTAAGGTCTGAAATGTTCACTTTTAAATACATGTGGAGGCCCCTGATTTTGTGTTCACCT
>VXBQ01005247.1:5183-16444 GCA_013400175.1 Phainopepla nitens
GAAGGGAAGGGAAGGGAAGGGAAGGGAAGGGAAGGGAAGGGAAGGGAAGGGAAAAGAGAGGAGAAAAAAGAGAAAAGAGAAGATATAGCTGCTTTTTACAGCTTGATCTATCTTTTCTGATTCTACAGAAGACACCTTCATCTTTCAAATGCATGCCACCTGGGATTACTCCTAGGAAGAAGAAAACCACAGGAAAATGAGCTCTCAATCCACATGCCCTGCCCAANGGACATTGTCTCACTAAGAGAGGTAGAGTGTTAACTACTGAGCATGGACTAGGGGTTCCTCAGGAGTGGGCTCTACCACAGTGGTAGAAATAATTAATTACGTAAATAACTAATTGTGGATTATGACACAAAGAAAGTAATTCACTTTCACTGCTGAGGTGTGCACATCCAGAAACAATTTGTTTATAGAAAGCAGTATTCCACCCAAGAGCACTGGAAGCAAGAAAGCTGCTGCAGCATGGTAAGCTTATAGTACTTGCTGTTAGCAAGGTAACAGGGATATTAGCTATCCACAGCCTCACCTGCTGGACCACAGCCTCACCTGCCAGACAAAGGGCTGCTGGGGGCCTCTCAGTAGTCCTGCCTGTGTTGGTCAGGTGTGGCAACTCACCCCAGGGACAGCTGGTAAAGGGCCCAGAAGATGTGAGGCATTAGTGCCAAGACCAAAACAAGATTAGATCAGAATGCTAGCTGCATGCACACCTCCCGAGGTAGGATGAAGCTGGAGTATACCCCAGTTATGCCACTTATATTTTTTCCATCAGGTGCAGGACTCTGATATTGGGTAGTAGCTCAGACAACTGGTGGTCCAGTTATTTCAAAATGTCACAGTCAAAGGTTTTTCCTAAAAAAATGTTTCCAAATGAAAATGCGGCATATTTTTAATGGGAAGAAAAAAAAGAAAAAAACTAATTTCTGTGTAATTCATACTACCCTCTCCCTAAGTAATTTCTGTACCCAGTTGCCATGCTGGGTTTAGGGCATACATGTCTCAATTTAACAGATTGGATTTAAAAGTCAATACAGACTGGAATATATCTGTGGTATCTGTCATCATTCCTTTTAAACCCTGCCAGAGTTCCCATATTTCCTGAAGCCCTAAATAAGAGAGTGCATTCATAACATTTGTTGGAAAGCCAAGGCAAAAAGTCAAAAACAACAAACATGATGAGTCCATCCTTCCTGTCAGCCTCACCTAGAGCCATATGAACTCACTGGTGAAGGTGAGATTCCCTGGATTGCTTCCCTAACATCCTGCAGCTGCACTAAGGAACAATTATGACTGTAGGTTCATTACCTAGGACACACACTTTCAAACTTTTATTCTGCATAAATATTCTGTTCCTATTCAGTCACTTGAACTAATTGCTCATCTTTCACTCCCTCACATGAGAAATGAACAAATATAATCTAGCTCTCCAAAACTTAAAATGTCTTCGATTTTATTCGTACCTGCTAACAGCAACTTGTGTTTGTATGCATACCAGACAGAACATCTGTTTCAGTTTTCTTCTTTTCTACATTTTTGCTTTTACTGGAGCTAGAGAAGAAATGAAAGTAACTTCTAAATAATCATGTAATGGGAAATAATCCAGCTCTTTTTAAATTCTTTCAACATTTGCTTTGTATTTCTAACCACCAATCATCACTACTAAGACAGTTCTGTGTATCATCAAATCCATCTCTTTGTCAGGACAAAATGATGGGAAGGGAAGGGAAGGGAAGGGAAGGGAAAGGAAAGGGAAGGGAAAGGAAAGGGAAAGGGAAAGGGCAGGGCAGAGCCTCCCTTACCTGTGTGGATCCTGATGTGCTCGATGAGCCGTGCTGTTCCCTTGCTGGCGTAGTTGCAGTAGCGACACTTTAACTTTCCATCAAAAGTCCTTTCAAACCCATCCACCAACATTCCTGAGTTTTCATCCAGTGAAACTTCAACAGAAGGATGATCCAGACCATTCTGATCACCTTCTGTGCCAGCTGTGAACAATGCAACACAGATTTTGGTGAACAATCCGTGGGACACGGCTGTGAGCAAATGCCAAACAGCTTTTGCTTCTCTCTGCCCTTGGTCTTTAAATACAGAGAATTATTACAGCAGANTCCTGAGCCTTGACTGAGGTCTAATAATGTTCCTCCAAGTGTCCTTGTTCTCCTTTTCTACAGACCCAACTCCTTGATAAATTGCTCAAGGATTCAGTGCATTTCTAAGAGACTTTGCCACTCAGTACTCAGCTAGATCAGCAAAGTCCAGATAGTTGCCAGTATCATAGGGAAATCCCCTTTGGCTGTAGCTCAGGCTGTATGCATCCTACTCATGAATGAGATTGCCTTAGAATTATAGCAGAGGACATTTCAGACTTTTTGAATGCTTTTACAGCAGCTTTCCCAACAGCAAGATCTACATCTGGAAACAATTCAGTGGTGCAGAAGAGACAGTCACCAGAAAAAATTGAGCATTAGGTCATTTGCCTGCAACTCAGAAATTTACTACTCCTCCTTTTTCCCTCAAGACCTTTGTCATTGCTTAGAAACAGTTCTACCTGCAAACATACATTAAACATATATGCACACATTGATATGCATATATTAATATACTAGATTCTCTAGATATATATTCATTAAATATATTATTGCTGGGGTTTTTCAGCCTAGAGAAGAGAAGGCTCTAAGGAGACTTCATTGCAAACTTCCACACCTTAAGGGGGCTTATAAAAAGGAAGGAGAGGGAAGAAACTCTTTCCTCAGATGTGATGAAGCCCTAGCAGAGGTTGCCCAGAGAAGCTGTGGCTGCCCCATCCCTGGAAGTGTTGAAGGCCAGGTTGGATAGGGCTCTAAACAGCCTGATCGAGTGAAAAATGTCCCTGCCCAGGGTAGAGGGGCTGGAACTAGATCATCTATAAGGTCCTTCCAACCCAAACCATCTGACAATTCTATGATTATAAAACAACTATTTTTGACCAGAATGAGGTTCTGCACTTCTGTCAACCAGTACCCTCATTTAAATATTCATATGCATAACTTTCTCTGACAGTGTCAAAGGCAGACGATTCCCTCTAAGTCCTTTCTTTTCTTAGAAGCATAATCCCAAATTTCTTTATTTGCAGAACAATTCCCTGTAACTCTGCAAGCTGCACTCTGCCACCAGGAAAATTTACCCATATTCATGCTTCCACCATGAATCATAAGAATTGGGTGTCAAAAGTTTGGCCCAGTGCAGGTATAGTTTGTTTATGTCTGTTTCAGGACAGGTTCTTGGAGCACAGAGGTATGAACTGCACAGGGGAACACGTCTTATACTGAGCAAGACTTTCTCATTTTATCTACTGGTGTTTTCTTTGGCATGTGATGTAAGGCACCTCACAAGCCTTCATCATTAGAAACCCCTTGTCCCACCACTGCCTACATTTCTTTCCAAGATATCTGAACACCAGGACATCTTTTTACAAACAAAAGTTATTCTAAAGAAACAGTTTTACCCTGACCTTGAGGGTGAGGCATCAAAACAGCCTTCTCCCTCCACACATCAATCCCTCATAGTTAATGTATAAAAACTTTCCTTCAGATGAATCCCATGTGAGTGGTAGAAGTCTAAATATTAACAGTCTCATATCACTGACCAACACAATACAGCTTTGGAATCAATGCAGAAGATAGCTGCAACATTTCTCTCAGAAACTCACTGAATTATGACTCTTCTCACAAACCACAAATGCAAGCTTAGAAAGAATCCTCAAAGGGACAAGGAAGCCTCTAACACTTAATATAATGTGAGTGCCTAATAGATGATGAGAAAAATAGATGGATTTCTCCCCTCACCTTAAATCTCTGTTTCAACTTTGCAGGGCTTTTCTCTGTGGGAGGCATGTTTAAATAGGAACAGGGCTTGAGGAAGAGTGCAAAAAATGAGAAAGTTCTGTGTGGCTGAGTAGTCACCTGGTTCTATCCAGGTGCCTAGGGAACTAGTCACAAATCAGCTCAAAACAGGTGTTCTTCACTGGGCATTACAAATTGACCAGTGTGTGTTGAAAGCCAGTTACCTACCTTGTCTCGAATCCCTTGTCTCATAACTTCTCTTTCAGCCTCCATCTTGGCATATTTGGCTTTCCTCTCTTCCTCTTGTTGCCGAAGGGCTTCCTGTCGTTCCTCCTCTTTCTTAGCGGCATCTGGGTCTTTCTCCTCATCCCCACCCAGCATCTTTCCCATGTCTTTGGTAGCCCCTAGAGAAAGCACAAGAGAAAATCATCCCTGTAAAACCCCCAGGATGACAGCTCTTTCCTTTGCTGTGCTCAGGGCCATCTGTCCTTCCCTCTGCATCTGGAAAGGTTACTCCTTTCACTGAGGAGGCAGCACGCTCTCCCTCCAGGCAGGAGGTGGGCAAAGCACTTAATCTGATCAGGTAAGTTACCTGGCATTGGCAGGAGAAGCACAGCCCCAAAAGGAAGAGGCTATATTTGCAGATTTGCGTGATGGCAGCATAGTTTGTTTGCAGTCCTGAAAAGGACAAGCTGCCAGCCACACCATGTTTTAACTTTATCAGCTCAGCCAAGTGACTGAAGACTGATTTTGAAGGGTCTTTAGTGTAACAGGCGGGTAATACATCCAGAACAAAATGACACCAGGGCTGGGAAAGGAATTTAAAATTCTGATTGCACGGATGAGTAATCACAGTCTTAATTGTTGTCAGAAATTACACATCCCATGACAGGTAGGACCACATGGCATTAGCAAACACTTGGAGTTGATGAATTCAAGGCTCCTACCATGGATCAGAAAGAAGCAGCCTCTCTGCATGTCTCTTATCAGTTCTTGGACGCCTTCGCCTGTATTGCTTAATACCTAGGTGTTCCACTGCTGAATACATGTTGTTCCCAAATTTTCAGTCCCTGTGTGTTCCTGANAGGGAGAAAAACAGTTGTTGGGGAAAGGGAAAGAGCATGTAGCGTCATACAGCATCATCATTGCACTGGGGGACAGCAGCAGGATCAAGGCTGGTTACATGGATGAAGAGAAGACACATACCCTTTGGAAGGAGTGTTGGACCTTGCCTGCAGCAGGAAAACTCTCTGCATCTTTTATTAAAAGAGATTCCTCCATCCTGGAAAAGTGCTGTAGGTCCTTAGATGCTGAGCCAGGACACCTCCACATTGGCTCATTGCTGGCTGAGATTTAACTAAATTAATCTGAGACAGCCTTGTTCTTACACATAGTCACAAGTATATATATTCAACATCTCTTGTTTTGCATAAAGCAAAGATTTCTGGCCTTTACAAAGGCCTGGGCTGGAAGGAGACACTGTCAAAAACCTGCCAAGTAATTGTTTGTTGGCTTTATCAAAGGCTAACTGAAGGAAAGAGGTTCTCACAACCCCTTATAAATTACTCTTCAGTGTGTCAACACTGCTGGAGAACTGTGACTGCTCTTGCTTTTCCACATCAGTTCTTGGAATAGTGATTGTGAAACCTTGATCCTTAAGGGAAGGAACATCTTCAATCTGTCAGAATGACTCCTTCTGAACTACCGTAGTGATGCCACTTATCAGATCAACTATGGCTTCTAACAACCACCAAGGAATTTGTAAGAGGTAAGCAGATCCCTTTTCTATCCACAGTTTTTCCAGGTTACATATTTTACTGGAACCATAAGCTGAAAGCAACCCTGAATCAAAAACAACCCTCCAATGCCCCAAAATGTGACAGAGAAATGCCCCCTTTACATCTCCCACAGAGAAGCATGGGGAAACTGGTAATTTTAAGCCTTACAAGATCTGGTTATAATACACAGGGAGTTTATTTTGTCAGGTGGGAAATAACAACAGTAAACATCACTGTCCCTATTCAGCTGCCTAACCACAAACCTCTTGACACTTCCATTGTTAGGAAATCTGTGGCTTAAAACAAAAAGACACCTAGGGACCCCAGGCAAGCCCCATGGTCACTGTCTACTGTCAGCCTTCCTCTACTAGCATTTTGCATCCTTCATTGCAGGATCAAAGTAGTACAGAAAGTCTTGCATATTGATGGAAAATTTACTCAGACCATCTGGTGATTTATTTTCTGTAGTGCAAGGAAGACTAACTGAAATTCCAAGTAAGCTAAAATTTCATAGCAAGCAAAAAGGAAATGCAGCCTGGTTGTGTCACACATCCCTACTGCAGGAACCTCTCTAAGCAACCTTATTGTGCAAACATCAGTGATCACAGATCTCACTAACACCTTTAATTTCTGGGTCCCCCTCAAAAGATTTCTCCACTGATGATCAGACTAATTTTGGTTCAATAATCTAATGAGTTTATCTCTTTTTAGCTTCTCTCCAGTTAGAGCTACCCAGACAGCATAATACTCTAGTAACTTAGGAAACAGAATTCAGCAGCAGAAAGAGATTTTTTTTCCCCTCTAAGCACTACTTCTAGGCTATCATTAAGCTATAATGTCAACTCAGCTCATCATGTAAGAAGCGAAATTGCATAACTTTCTTTTATTTCTTAGACAAGACAAAGGTTTTAAATACATAAGGCATTTTGTTCTGCAGCCCTTCAGCATACCGGACACTTAGAAGAACAAGAATGTAGTTTCAGGATCCTCATAGACTCAAGAGAATCAATGAATTTATCAAGAGTATCTATGAATCAATTGACCTCTGATTTCAAAGTCACCCTCTAAGTGTTCAAAATGCTACACTGTAGTATCATTGTTAACTAATTGGAAGGAAATGTATTATGAAAACCAAAATTTTACACTGCATTTTAACTAAGGACCCTTGTGTTACTCTTAGAAAAGATTTTTTTTCCATCTCCTTTGTTCTTCATCCTAAAGTGTAGACTTTATTGTTAACATTCCCTGGATAATGGGTTCTGGTTTTAGCAGTTCAACAGCAAAGATTCCAGAGAATTCATCTACATGCAAGTGAGGTGCCTCAGTTATGGGTACAAGGCAAAGGAATGAGCAGTTGCTCTGTCCTGAAGTCCACTTTTCAAGTTTCCAAGGAAACAGAGGAAGGACACACTTACTGAATCTGTTCATATGATAAACCTGGGAGTTTTTGTCTTTATTTTGTCTTTTTGTCTTTCACACCTCAATCATGACGTATACCTTGACACAAAGAGAAGTCAGAGACTGCCAACTATTCACTAAGCAGTAAGGAGTTTCAATCAACATTTTTTCTAACATCTTTAGACACGGCTACAGAAAGGAAACAGAAATGGCTAAAGCTCCAGGACAATACGTGCCAACTGTCACCCTTCTGGCTACAAAAAGCCCTACCCTGAAGGATAAAAAAACTTCTGTATGGAAAACAATGTGGTTTGAAAACAAAGTGGTGTGAAAACAAATGGCATGGCAGTTATTTCAAAGTAATAGTAGTTCCCTTAATCCATATAGGCTGAATAGCTAAACAATCAGGTGTTAAGCCAAATATTATGGGTGCATTCAGATATGATGTGCTGGCTTTGGCAGAGGTAGAGTTAATTTTCTTCTCAGAGAACTATTTATGAGTTGCATTTTGGATTTGTGCTGAACACAATGATGATAGAGACTTTTTTGTTACTGTCAAGCAGGGCTTAAACAAAGACAAAGCCTTTTCTGCTTTTTGTACTGTCATGCTGGTGAGGAAGCTGGAGTGAATGAAAAACTGGGAGGGGACATGGCTAGGACAGGTGACCCAAACTGCCCATAGGGATATTCCAGAACAGTATTTCAAGCTGTGTGCAAGAAGGAGGAAGGAGGGGATGTTTGGAGTGATGGGCATTTGTGTTCCCAAGTCACTGTGAGGCATGAAGGGGCCCTGCTGTCCTGGAAATGCAAAACACCTGCGTGCTCATGGGAACCAAGGGATTCATTCCTTGTTTTGCATTGCTTGCATGTATGGCTTTTATCTTCCCTGTTAAACTGCTTTTATCTCAAACTCACAAGTTTTCTAGCTGGTAGGGGTGTGAGTAAGCAGCTGCGTAGTGCTTGGTCACTGGCTGGGGTTAAAACATGACATATGACATTCGTGTGAGTTTTGCTGGGTTAAATTGTCATTATGCATCTGAAAAAGAGTAATATGGTTGCTCAGGTACACGTGGGAGACATTAACCAGTGAAACAGCAGAAAAGCAGATCATCTGTCTGGAAAGAAGTTTTAGAGTAAAGGTTTTGGGGTTGTGGTGGACAACAAGCTGACCAAGAGCTCACAATGTGTCCCTGCAGCAGAGAAGGTTAACAGTCTTCTGAACTGCATTAGGAGCACTGTTGTCAAGAGGCTGAGGGATTCTTTTCATCTACTCAGCCCTGCTGTGACCAAATTTGGAGTGATGTGCTCAGTTCTGGGCTTCACAATACAAAAGAGAAATGGAGCTATTGGAGTGAGACAGCAAAGAAGTGAGACAGCCATGAAGACATTTAGGATACACAAGGATCTTTGATACAAGAAGAGCCTAAAAGAGCAGGG
This sequence comes from Phainopepla nitens, assembly GCA_013400175.1. NCBI lineage: Eukaryota > Metazoa > Chordata > Aves > Passeriformes > Bombycillidae > Phainopepla > Phainopepla nitens. The sequence continues at coordinate 13,615 of VXBQ01005247.1, forward strand.
ACTGCTTAGCCCTGGAGAAGAGAAGGTTCAGGAGGTTTCCAGCAGTATGTGTAAGCACCTAACGAAACAGAATGAACATGAGGAAATCAGATGGATACCCAGTGACAGGAGAAGAGATAATGTGTACAAACTCAAGTACAGGAAATACAATTTAAATATTAGAAAAAAATTGAGTTGCAGAAAGTCACTGTGGAGTCTCCATCTGTGGAGGTATTAAAAAATTCATAAGCCACAGCCTTGAGCAACCTTCTGTAGGTAACCCTCTCTGAGAATGAGGTTGGACTAGACAATCCTTGTAGATGAGCAACAACCTCAGATATTGTGTGACTGTGAGGCCTCACAAGTAAGTGTTTTGAATTACATCTGAAAGTGACTGAAGTTGATTTTGCAAGGGAAGTGGTGAAGAGTACATGCCCAAACATATCCTGTATCTGAAGAAAAGTAAATTCTTAACTGCCAGACCTCTGTTACAGAAGCACCACCAACCAGTTATGAGCTAACCTCTCAATAGCTGACTGACATCAGTCCAGCTTTCACGCAGAAAACATAAACTCACAAATCAACTTGCTAGAGCGCTGTTGAATTTGCTACTTGATAAAAAGAATTGTCCTAAATATGGCAGGCAAAGTTGTGTGCTGGGAAAGCTACAGGATTAGGATTACCAAGGATGATTTACAGAGAAATAGGAATATCTTAGGCCTTCTTAATTAATAGAAGAATGATGGAAATTTGCACACACTATTGTTTCAGGTCAGATAATTATGTGGAATCAAAAGCTTTTCCTTTGCACAAATCTCATTTCATATTGTAGACAAGTAATACTCAAACTTGTCTTTTAAAATGCATGTATGTATGCTTAGACCAGAGAATGGTGCAGAAGTTCTCCCTCTCAACCACAGGTCGCAGAGGAAACAGCAAGAGGTTTTCCTGAAACAGGCATGCGCTAAAGGAATTTAACAGGGTTTGGTTTTATTTTTTTGGAAGTACTATTTGTGGCTGAGCCATTTTTAGATTGAACACACAGAACAACAGATCTCTAAATCACAGCATGTCTCTTTATCACACCATCCAAACTTAAGGAGCTAATCACAGAGTGCTGTTCTGGAGCAGGAATGGGTCACTCATTTTTGCAGAATCACTTCTGAGAAGTAAGCATGTTTTATTGATATCAGTGAAGATCATCAAAGCTATGATATAAAGCTTATTTCTGAAAAGACAACAAAAACATCTGACTTCCTCCTGCTACAGTTTCAATAAAAGTTAAACTGCCCTTCAGGAAGGTATTGTGCAACATTCAAAAGTGATACTTCCATGAACAAAAAAAAGTTTATATATTAGTACTGAATAGCTCTAAAGGAACCATCACAATTTACCAATTAACTACAACTAATAGACCTACGGAAATGGATTAGTGATTCCTTTCGTCAACAAAGAACTGATGTCAAGTGTAGTTGAGGAGCTCATAGAGCTCATATGAGAAATCATAGTATCTTTGAGAATGCTATTTTCTGGTCTTTTTGGTAATGTCAAGATCTCTTATAAGGATCATTAACATTTTATTAAATGAAGAAATTCTCAATGAAATTCAAAGCTCAGAGCAGACATGAATATTTCTCTCTGCTTACATTTCCTCATCCACTCACCACAAATCTTACACAACTGAGACAGGATGGTTTGGTATGCATTTGTGCTTCCTAGGAAAATCTATGAATTGATGCTTATTTCTAGGTCAGTGAGAAGCCTATCTTCTTCAGCATTAACTTTTCTGTGATACCATGGGGAAGATACTGGAAGGATTCCATGAGGTTCACTTAGGCGTATCAAGTGATGAGCCATGGGTCCTGTGCAAGTAATGCAACGGCAGAATAAAAATGGGTAAGAGGAAGGAGTAGAAAAGGAGCACTCAAAGCTTCAGTTCACTTTGTTCATAAATTAACGCCACTGAAAATGGTCTGCTACTGGGGACCTTTGCTTCGGCCATTCCCCTTCCCCAACTCAATTTCTCTGTTTCTCGTATTTTACTTCAGTCTTTCTCTCTCCCTCTATATCCAACCCAGACAAACTATTGCCAAATAAAACTGTTTTTCTTGCAGGAAAACAAACTTGAAGGGCCTTTTGCCAGCTTGGTACGAAGCCAAATGGAAGCACTTTGCATTTTCTAGAAATTACTTTTCTCACATTATTTGACATAGTAGTAGTTTGTAGCATGTCCAAGACTGTGTTTCACTCTGCAGATGGGTATTGAAGCTAAAAAGTATGAATGAGGTAGATGGCCACTTTAACAGAAAAATGTTTTTCTTACCTTACAAATTGTCAAATAGTCTTCTTTGGTGGATAATGGAAAATACATTTTTACAGCAAGACCTTGTCAGCCGCATTAAAATAATTTTTTTGCTAAAATCTTCGTCTCCATGTTTTTATCTCTGCAAAGTCCCCATCTCTGCCCAGTGGCAGTTCCTCTCTAGCTACATATGACCGTAAAGTACTTGCAAACAAACAAACAGCAATCTCCTGATACCTGCATATTTGTGCAACAAATGGATAAATCTCTTTCCTATTGTCTCCTTCAAGCTTGCAACTAGCAATCCATGTTTGTAAGTGAATTCTTCACTTAGTAGGTTATTTATTTCTTTGCACTGGTACCATGTACTTGCAATACAATTTAAACTAAAACAATAAAGTTCCCTATGAAATTTATGTGGAGACATCATTTTCAGGTGGCATTCATTTTATCTGATATTAGACCTGCAGCCCAATATCCTGGATCTTTGGAGCTCACTTATTTTTCATGTACTCACAGGATTGTGTGGGTTGGAAAAGACCTTTAAGA
>VXBQ01005248.1:0-94193 GCA_013400175.1 Phainopepla nitens
CCCGCTTTGCTTTATTTCTCTTAATAACATTAGTTATCCCAAGTGCTTCTGATCTGCATGAGCTTTTTCATTGCGGTTTTTTTTTTTCCCCCTCCCCGTTTTTTTAAAGAAAGTTCTGGAAATAAGTCTAAAGGCAAAAGTAGTTTGTTTACATTACAGGTTATAAGCCCGCCGCGGTTAGCCTGCTCTTGCCACCCTCCTGCCCCACCATCGCAATCGGGTTTAGAGTAGAATCTCACCGGCCACGTGAAGTTAAAGGGCAGCTTAATGGGGCTGTCAAATATCTCTGTATCCTTGATGCTGAAGGAGTTTATTCCCAGAACCGGGGTGATGATGCTGCCAAAAGTGCAGGAGCCCGGGGAAACCACTGCCTGAAAATGCTTCAAACAAACGCGAAAGAAGGTCCTGCAGTGTGGGGAGCACTGCTTCCCGCTGGCCAGAGACCCGTGGCTATTCACGAATTCGTGTAGCTCCAGCTGGAAGACTCCGGAGCCGGATACCCTCTGCACAAAGGGGAGACACACAAAATAGCCAAATCAGACCTTACCCGGCTTTGCCATGCAAACTTGCTTCCATCACCCGCTTTACATTTCGCGAACCTTTTTTTTTTTTTTTGCGTGTGCTATTACCTGCTGCAAAATCGTTAACAGAAACGTCAAGCCAAAGATGCGCAAGGCTGTCATCCTTGTGTTATTCGAGCTTCCAGTTCTTAGTGGGTTTACTTTTCCTTCTGTATTCCTCAAATGGACCAAGCAAGCGCTTCTCGGTCGAGGGAGAAAAGAGAGGCGTCCCGGCGATTCTCCTGGAGCAACCTGCTCTTCAAAATATTCCCCGAGCACCAGCAGAAATCGAAAGGTAAAATCCAGGTGTCGATCCGTCCCCTTCTGCGAATTAATCCTGCAGCCAGCCGCCGACCTCTGATCGCTGTCGCCTTTATAAACTCCAAAGCCGGGTGGGTTTGGTGAGAGACGCGGAGGGGAGTGCTTAGTGTGGAACCGCTCCTCCTTTAACCGGTGCGAACAGCGCTCAGTAAATGGAAAACTTGCTTCGCTTCGAGCTGTTTATATAGTTGCCTCGCATCCTCACAAGCTCATTATGTAAACTGTCAGTCAGACTCACGGGCGATCCCTCCCCTTTTCCATCTTTCCTTTCTGGAAAAAAGAACCAAATGTTGCGGAGAGCCCTCATATCCCGAATTAATACCCTGCTGCCGCCGCCGCCGCTGCCGCGCTGCCCGCCGAGGAGCCGAGCTGATTACGAACGAGCCGAGCATCTGTTGAGATATTTACGGCGCTCACACTGGGAGAGAGAGTTCCCTCGAAAATCAGACGCCTCTCCACAGGGCAGCTTTCTACGGCGGCCGAACAATAGAGGATGAAATGTTTCAAAAATACGCTTGTTAGTTAGTTAGTTAGTTAGTTTGTTCCCCGTTGCCCTCCACCCCACAACTCCGCGCGTGTCCCCCCTCCCCGGCCGTGTCCCGGGCGGCGGGATGGGGCGGCACAGTGCCCCGCAGCCGCGGCCGGCCGGCGGCAGCTGCCCTGCCCGGCGGGGGCTGGCCCCGGCTGGAAACCAAAAGTAAAACGGTGTTTGCCCGGCAGGCGGGCACCCGGGGCGGCTCCCGGGGCGCAGCGCCCAGCTCTGGGGCGCCCGTGCCGCAGGCCCGGCCCCATTCCTGAGCCCGGCTACCGGAGCCCACCGAGGAAGGGGTGGGTGATGGCAGGGGAGGCGGGCACGGCGGGGATCGACGGGCGCTCGGTCGCCCTTCCGAATTCGGTGGCGAGCGAGCGCTCCTGCGAGGTGACCGGGGTCGACAGCAGGGACGGAGCTGGGTTTTCCCTAGGCTGCCCCGGCTCCCAGAAACATGAGCAAGGGGAAAACTCGGGCGCCCGCAGGCAAGCGGGGTTGGGAGCGGGGCCGCGGGCCGTGTCTGGCCGCCTGGCCGCGGCCGGGTTGCGGTCTGGCGTGTGCCATAAAGCCCTTGGCCTGATTGCAGCGTGCGCTTATTGTTGGGTCGCGTGTCCCTCATTAAAGCCAAGCACAGAGAAGGCCTTTCATGTGGCTTTTTATTTCAGCTTGTTAAATGGATGGGAGGCCGGAGGGGGGAGGGAAGGAGGGAGGGAGAGATAAACCCTCAGCTGTATGGTAATGAGGTCTTGCCACCTTTCTGCCAGCGCCCGGCGCGCCAGGCTGCGGGGCTCCGCGGCGTGGGTCACCTGGGGAGCAACGCGGGGGCGCAGAGCGCTGGCGGTCCCCTTCCGCCCCTCTGCTCTCCCAAAGGGTCTGTTCTCGCAGCGTTACTTCCCCACACCGAGTTCTTTGGGGGGGATAAGGAAAGCCGGGGGTCTGGATCGTTTGGAGACGAGGCAGCATGGGGAGGGCACACACCGGCCAAACTTCCCAGGCCGTCGCGCTCCCTCGTACATTTGGAGTGGCTGCTCTCCTTGGAGACCGGCTTTGGTCCAGGATGTGGTCATGGTCCAAACGCCCAAGGTGTCACCGGGAGGGCCGGGGGAACGGTGGGGAGCACAACACGGCTTCGCAGAGAAAGCATTGGGGAAAGCCACGGGCACCGCCGCCGTGGATTGGTTTGGGCAGAAGGGGCAGGCTAGAAATCGGGGTCGCCACCAAAAGAGGATTAAAACTTCTCCCGGTCCCCACTGCGCCTGTGAAAGCCGAAGCCGGGAGGCTCTAACTCTGGCAGGGCTGGGCACCCTTGGCTCGGCTCTGTCCCGAGTGGCCCGGCTGTCGCCCGGGTACGTGTTTGTGCGGACGGGAGCCGTGTCCGTGGTGGAGATAAACCGCGAGGCAGAGAGGCACAGGCGAGGAGCTCTTTTGTCTCAGCCTCGTAAACAAGTGGGAAGGAGGAATGTGTTGCCGCTGATGAACTCGGAATTTTGCAGCGATCCACCCGGCCAGATCCCGGCTTTACCAGCAGCAGCGTCAACTGTCAAAATCAAATCTGATGCTAATAGCTTCGGTACTAAATAAAATGAGAGGCCAGATAACATCAGTGCTTGATAAATGGTAATGAGTGTCTAACCTAGGGGAACAGAAGGGCTGTGGGGCTCTTTAATTCAGTATTGAAAGGCTAGCTGGGTACTGCAGGCTCTAGCAGATGTTAGTATGTGTGTGTTTTGATTTTTGACTTGTATTGGACGTTTATTAGGCTAACCAGAGCCACCCCACGCATGGCCACTTGGTCCAGGCACCATCTGGCACAAGCAGGGCGGCGTGCAAGAATAGGGCCTTGCTTTGGTGCTGAGGATCCACAGGCAGCATCTACCATATGGACCCGGAGCTAATGTAGGTTAAAGCAAGAGAAGCTCATCTCTGCTTTTCACAGCTCCACCAAGCCTCTCTGCCGTCCTGGCCGAGTGCACCTTGGCGGCTGGAGGAGAGCTGCCACCTCTGCCTTCCCCCAAACCTGACGAAAGGTGTGCAAGCCCCCTAGGCACTCCTCAGCCTGCTCAACCGCCCTTGGGTGGCCGCTGCTTTTCGAGTCAAGCCTTGCACCTAGCTTTGCTTGTTCCTGGTGGGAGCACAACTCGCTCCAGCTCTCCACGTGTCGTCCCCCCCAAAACCAAATATTTTCAGAAGATCGAGTGAGTGGTGCAAAACGAACGCTAAATGCTCCTCAGAACTCCAGACCATTATTTTGATTGCAGCTATAAAAAGAGTTCGTAATAAAATAATAACAGGGAGATATAATAAACCACCTGCTGCATGTTGACACACACGTACAGGGAGTTCAGATAACAAAAAAAAAAAAAAAAAAAGTTTCACTAATAGCATCAAACAGCTGAGCCTGAAAGCCGGCCGAGAGCAGATTAGAAGCAAAACGCAAGACTCCTTCAAACTCTTTCCTGTGTCCAACACGCCATCCTGGGTCACTTAGAGAGCAACAGCCCAGCCACCTCCCCGAAGACCCTCGGCTCAGTTCGAGGGGTACCTGTCCTGGGGACGAGGGGAAAGCCCTCAGAGCCCTCGGCTTTGCCAAGTTCGGGGGCAGGGTGCCCGCAGCCGCTGTCGGGATGCTAGGCACTGAGCGGGCCGGACACACCCGGTGGTCGCTGCCTCTCTGTCCTTTCCATCCTGCTCCCTCTCTCTCCAGCTCACTTAGTCGAGGTCAGGGCGCTTTCTTCCCCCCTTTCGCGCCCCATTTGCTGCCAGTTTATCTCCGAGCTGGCCCGGCTCAGCGTACGCGTGGCCGGGCCAAACGCATCTCGCTAACGAGACAACGTTAATTAATTCCGGGCGGGTGAAAGTTGCCAGCCTGCCCAAGCCATCCCTCCCCCGAGCCCTAGTGCCAGGCTGCCCTCCTCCGATCCCGGGGGGACGTCCAGCGCTCCCCCACCCGCGGGACGTGCCCGAGCCCCCACCCCCGTCCCCGGCCGCCGTGTCCTGCGCCTCTCAGCCTGCCAAACCCCGGGAAAGGGGCTGCGAAGGGCGCGCTATCGCCCGCATAGGCGCAGCCAGCAGCACCTGAACCGTCACCATCAGCCCCGCTTTTCTCTTTCGCTGAAGGCTCCGTGCTTTCTAACCTGCCCGCCTCGCCCACAGGGAAAACTCCCGCGGGGAGCGGCTCTGGGCGTACGCGGCTCCCGGTAATGTTGTTGCCACCACGCGCTTTCTGCGCGGCTTCTGCTGGGCTGCTTTCGAGGTCCTGAAGATACAGACCACCCGTACCTGCGGCCGGGGCAGGACCTGCCTGATGCTCCGGCCGCGCCGTCGTGTCACCTGGGGTTTTCGGGACCCGGGGTTTTTTCACCTCCCCTGTGTCCCAGGCTGTCCCCTAAAGCAGCATGAAGCCTGGCTTCCCGGCCGGGTCAAGCTTAACTGGGGGGGGGGAGTCCTACGTCTTCCCCTTTCCCCTAAGCTGGGGGACGAGCCCCTGACCCTTCCCTGTGCCTGGGAGCGGTGCGGATGCCCGAGGGGCACGGCTGCTCACGCCCCTCCCCTGCCCTCAGCGCCAGTCGCTGCCCACCCACCTCTCCTTCCCCGCACCGATTTGGGAGCGGATCGCGGGGCGCGGAGCAGCGCATTGGCGCCATGGAGTCCTTTATCACCTTTCCTCGGGAACCGGCCCCCTCAGCGCCAGGGTCCTGGGCTGCGGGGCGCCCAGAAACCCCTCGGAACTCCAGAGCCCCGCGGGCTGCCCTACGCTTGTTCAAATTTATCATAACAATGTTGTCGGTCAGTGCAGCATCCCTAGTGCCTGGACGAGCGCGGTGCGGTGTTTTACTGTGCACCTTGCGCGCCTTTCTCGGGAGCGTTCCTGCTTCCTGGCTCTGCACCTTGTTTCGGGGCTGGCCTCGCTGGTCGCCTTTTTGATCACGGAGTGAGTTTGATCTCTTAGTCAGAGACTCGCCCATTTATTCAGTGCTCGCCAGCCCTTCCATGTGCACAATCCCACTTCTTGAGACAGATTCCCCGATGGCTTTAAAACCCCTTAGCTAGAAAGTTGCGCATCGATTCAGCGCTGACACACCCCGAGAGGTCTAAGAAAAANNNNGAAAAAATTAAAAAAAAAAAAAAAAAGGAGAGAGAGAGAAAAGAAGAGGAAAAAAATCCCCCTTGCTTGTTTTGTTTCTGCCTAAATGCCCGTAGCGTGGAGCATCCCTCCAGGGAGCGCCGCTCGGAGGGGTGTTAATGTGGTCGATTTGGGGTACAAATGTTTGGAAATGTTTCCCGATTCGCACAGAAGGAGGGGGGATTTGCAAACTGTTGCTGCCACATGGCCCCTCCAGCCTGCCCATNGGGCTGCGCTCCCCGCCGCCCGCTCACCCCGGGCCGCCCAGCCCGTGAAAGAAAAAAAAAGCACATTTCTGTTAAAGGCTGTAACGATCACCATTGAGTCTCTCGCTACAAATCGATGGCTTCTTTTCCATACAAATGCCTGCTTATGCCTTTATGTTCTCCATCTGTTTGTAGCTAACACCTGCCATTCAATAAATCGATTTGGCCATTTAATGTAACAGCTTCCCGGGACATTTTTTCGTGCCAGATGCCACAGCAGCTCCAAACCTCTACCCCGACCCAGCGCCCCATCAGCACCGCAGCCCAGCTCGGCGCTGTGCCTCGGTAGAAACCTGCCGCCGGGGCGTGGAGCAGAGTTGAAAAGTAAAGAAAATATGGAAAAGTGGCTTTATTAAAAAAAAAGAATAATAACACTAACCCACTGATTTCACCTTTTTCTGTAACGCTGTCGTTTCTGTATGCCTGGGGAAGTGGCATCTGGTCCTTGCTACCAGCAGCAGGTGGAGGGTGGTGCTGGGATTCCTGTGGGTCACAGGCATCAGGGCAGTTTGTGACATTTCCCTTTTATTTTACTCACCAATATATACTTCACATGTTCTAGGGAATTCCATGTTTTAAGGACTCAAAGACACTGCCTGCAGTTTATCACTCCATGACATGGGGCAAGGTTCCTTACAGGCACTTTTGGGATGAGAGACTCCAACATTCTACTCATTTCAGGGGGTTGCCCCTCTTTGAGAGGCCACTTTGATGGGCATCAAGGTTGAGCTCTCCCAGCCTGCAGTCCCCGACAGGAGGAGCAAGGAGAGGTAAGTGCTTGCCCCTGTGCTGCTCTGCCCCATGCCTTGGCAAACCTTGGGTTTCCTTTTGGCTGCCCAAAACACTTTGCCAGCTACGCTGACACAGAGAGAGAAAAGCGGATCTCTCTTGGTGTCACCCTGTAGGTCTCAGGGGAGGGAAAACAGCATCTGGGGATATGACAAAGTGATATAATACAGCATGGGGAAGTTACAGGACTGTCTTCTCATGGAGGAAGTGAGCAGCTCTGGGCCAGCTGAGTTCGTCCAGAGGAAGTGATTTCAGTGCTGCTGGGATTTTGTTTGACTGTATTTGTTGTATAATTTATTGTGCTTATAGCCTTTGAAAGGTGCCTTTGCTTTAAATTTGAAGAAATACATAAAATGAAACATAAAATAAAACAAAAATAGTTAGGGATATGCACATATTTCAGTTATGTGGGTCTGTTTCTTAATTAATTTAGTGCAGACCATGGATACCATTTGTAAATGCACCTGTAAAAGCCCAATTTGCTTTGAAAGACACAAAGTCATGCAGTTGTTTGGCACTTTTACCCAAGATAGCTGGATAAAATTGATATTTCTCATAAAAAGCACCCCTGGAAGTTATGGCAGGAACTAAGAGTAGTTACCTGGGAGATGACCAAATCTTTCTCCTTATTTTGAGTCTGAGAATTGTGGCTGAGATTGGCAGAGAAGAGTTGGAGGGGAGATTTCTCAATTGGAGCAGAATTCCCACGTTTTGTTTCATATACAAGTCATGTATAGATCAACATTCATGGGTGGGACAGTGGCCTGAAGCAGCATAACAAAACAAGTACAGGCTGCCTTCTTAAAGGGGAGGAATTCCCTTTGCAGGCTCCATAGTAAATGTCCCATGGGCCAGGCTTTGGGAACTCCTGCATCAGAAGGTCTGTGTCTTCAAACAGATGGCCAGGCAGCCCTTGGCTACTTAGAATATGTTTGGGGCTATATTATATAGCGCTGAGTAAAGAGATCTGTCACAGAAAAACAGTGAAAGGCAGTCTTAACCCTTCCCCCGGGGAGCGGCGTGGATCCCCGCTCTGCCTGTGCTCCCCTCCCGCCCCCCATCCCGAGCCCACGGGATGTTTGGTCGGGGCCCAGCATTGTGGCACTCGCTTCAGACAGCCGCAGGAGGAAGCCTCAGACCTCTGGCATGTGAGAGCTGGCAGAGCAAATCCCAGAGTATGGCCTCAGTGCAGCCACTGTGCAGCCTGTCCCAGAGGACAGAGAGGAGAGCAGAGCAGAGCAGGGAATAACTTCTGGAGCGGCCAGAGGTGCATGGCACACAACCCTGCCTGCATAGGAGGCTGATGAGATGCCATCATCCCTAAGGGGCTTGGGGCTGATCCCTCATAGAGGGAGGTGTCCTGCCATCAAGGCATTGTGGCTGCACCGGGTGTTTGCTGAGCTCTTCTGCTTTCCTCACTCTTCTGGTAGCCTGGTGTTGGGCAGAAGCTGTTAAATGTCCAGGGCTGAATTTCTGGAGAGATCTGTAGGCCAGTACTGGCAGGAAAAAGTCTGTGGGACTCAGTGAGGTTGCACCTGTTTGTGCACCAGGATCAGCTGCAGCAAGGCAGCAGCAGCAGCAAGCATCTGAGAGCCGCACACTGGTAAAAGTTAAAGGTATTTAAAATACAGCTGGCCACTTAAGTAAGAAAATCCACTTTGAAATCCCTTCACCAGAGGTAAAACTTGGTAATGACTGGAGAGAAGGACCTTCCTGACTTATATCCCTAGCATATATGTTTATTTCTAGTAAAAAAATGGTTTTAACCAGGACCAGCTGCTTCCACAGCCAATCAAAACCAGTCCTGGATTGTCCAGATGGAGTCACTCAAGACAGAGACTTGAACGAAGGCTGCCACCGGCTCCAGGATTTCTGAGTTTGTCCTATTTTAAGAAGATCTTGCATCCTGCAAACACTGCTTATGGGAAATGATTGGGTGCAGAAATCCTAGTAGGGGCCCACGAGGCAGCCTCATGTGGAGATGTGGTGGTGTGGCATGCTGACATTTTGGCATAACGTGGTGATGATTTTATGTTAGCATCAGCCCTCCAAGAGGAAAGTAAATATGTGACATATTGTTCAGGGAAACAAAACAAACCAGACAATGAGGTCCTGTGCCCAGTGACTGTTGTAGCCTCTGCAGGCCCATGCAAAACCTCTATTCCTTTGTGATCTGGGGTGCTGGGAAAATGAGTGCATCAGGGTATCCATTACCCATCCCTGGACCATCCAGCCCTCCTTGCTTTTTGTCTTTGTGTGCGGCCATGCAGGGAGCAAACACAGAGCACCCGCTGAGTTTCTATTGTTTCTCCTGCCTAATGGCCCTACTTAGCCATGGAAGAGCGGGATGGATTTGCGCCTTGTGCACATTGTTCTTGGGGTTCAAAAGAATACTTAAACTAGAGCAGTAGTTAGTATGACAGTGGAATAGAAATGAACATTCACTCCAGTGGCTGTGGATGGCATAGGGGCTTAGATAATGGGACAAGGGAGAAGAAAATTATTGAATCTATCTATTTGTCTGTTGGCCTGTCAGCATAAATATCTTGTCACTCATATGTGACAGCAAATCTAGTTGGCTGGTAAGAGCCTGGCTTGCCCGAACTCCCAGCTCTATTCTTTAAATCAAAAGTTTCATCAGGTAATTTAGCAGACTGAAAAAAGCTGGTACTTGACCACATAGCGAGCCCCAAATGGATGAGCAATAAACACTTCATTTATGAGTGTTAAGTGATGTAAAACAGTGGTACACTGATGGCACGGGTGCCAACTCCTTCCTCCCTCTCTGTGCCCATGGATGGTCACAGAGGTCGTCTTTTTCTTTTGCAGCCTACACAGAAACCTTTCTTGAATTGAGCAACTGTGAGGACTGCTCACGAGGCTCTTAAAAGCCCTTAGATAGGACTGTGCTGCCACCCTTAGCCAGCAGCTAGGGGTCAAGAAATCTTCTGACACTTGGTGCCCTTTGTCAGAGGCTGCTTAAAGGTGGCAACCACTAAAGTCTCTCCAGGTGACCAGATCATCTGGAAGGGAAGGGCACATAGCAGCATCCATCAGATCCTGAAGGGAATTAAGCTGTCCTGAAGCTGCCCTGAAGCTGTCAGAAAGGAGCAATTAAACACTTTGGTAAGGCTGACATACTGTCCTCTTTAAAAGCCTGGGGTGAGGCAAGAGCCCATCCTGTGTGGTTCTTCTTGCACACACACAGGCAAATGCTGGAAACCCTGCTTCTCAGAGCATCTTTGCCAACCTTTTAATAGGCTACATTAATGATCTACTTTTCCTCTTGAGTCAACACGGAGAGGTGGGACCATATTGCTCATTCTGTGAGGGCACTCTGAGCTAGACAAGAGGAATCACCATCTGTAGAAACCCTTCCCTCTCCATTGACTCCAGAGCACCCTCTGTGACTTGATCAGGCGAGACCCCTTACTTTTAGAAAGCTAAAGCCAGGTGAAGTTGATTCCTTCCGTAGTGCCTGAGTAGAGCAGGAAGTTCTGATGCTTACCCTGATGCACAAAAGCTCAGAGGGAATCTGAGCATCAGCCACTGGCCAGTGCTTGGAATGTCTAGCTGAGATTAAGATCAGGAATGTCATATTTCTGTCAAGAGCACAATCCTTACGACTTGCAGATCTAGGTATAAGGTGTAAATAAATACAGTCTCATTGATTGCTTGCATTTGGGCACTACTTCCATTGAAACCTGCCTTATGTCACTGCAGGATGCCTGAGTAAAAGGCATCACTACAACCCAGAAAGGGTGCAAGCTAGGATATCTGGATTAAGCCAGCGATTTCTACCACAATCATGGTGCTGGATGGATTAATTGGTAAAATCAGGTTGTGCACTGTGGATTAGATTTTGAGCACCCTTTCAACTTTGGGAGCAGAGGAGTCTTGTGCAGAATTCTGTTTTAGGCTCATTCCTAATAAAATTTGGAGCGTTGCAGTAAAGGTAGAGCAAATAATGTTTCAAATAACACATATCACAAGTAATGAACTTTTGTAGGCTACAGAGAATTTCCATTTTATTATTTATATATCAAGAATGCTCCAAAACAGATAGTGTGATGAATCAATAGCTTTTAAAATATGTCTGGGTTTTATTACTTCATTAGGGGATCTCATAGTTAACCCTTGAATAATCAGCTTAAAAGCAGAAGGCAGATTTACTGGCATACGGTTTTACATGGATGCTTTGCTGGTCAAGTGCCAAGATATTTAACAATTTAGATGTCCAGCATGTTTATTATTGAATATCTAGCAGAGGCTTTAGCCTTCAGGCTCGAATCATACATGGTGGCAGCTCAAGTTGTTGGATAGTATCACCAAACCGGGATTCTTTAACTCATGGAAAGAGTGGAAACATCTTATTCTGTTCATGATGGATTGACCAGTAAAGACACCCTACATGCTTATTTTGGTGCGTGCTTGTTTCCCCATTTAAGAGTTTTGGGCACATTTTCATCTTGTGTTTCATTTCATTCTTGCTTCAGACCCCCTGTGGATGAGTGCTGCTTTTTGTCTCATTTTAGAAACAATTCACAGTTGATTAATTTCTGCTAACTCTTCAAGTTGATGAAAACAGTAAGCGTTCATTTGCAAGGACTAATTGTGGCCTCAAAGGGTTCCTAGACGTAGCTTTTTTATTTGAGTTTTTGCAAGGCCTTTATGAGCCTTTTTCCTCATCATTTCCCATTTCTTCTTCCATCAGAAAGGGTAGGAGGAGTTGCAAAAGAAGGCTAGTCTACGTCCTATTGCCTTTAATTTTAACCACCATGATATCTGTTTTTTCTCAGAACAAGTCTATATGACAGGGGATAACTTGCTTTACGTTAGCTCTCCAGCAGTGACTGCCACCAGTGGAGCTCTAACAGGGAAGCAAGGACAGAAGATGCTGAAGATAAAAGTCTGTCGGGAATACAACTGGTAGTCCAAATTCTGCTTGCTCCCTCCTACCTGCCCTTCTTGCCTGGGGGGAGCCCACTTCAATGGTACACTAAGGGTAGGTGGCACAGGAGCCATATAAGCCCCCAAAATATCCTCTGTGAAGAGGATGAACCTGTTTCGAAGTATCTCTTCTTGCTACAGATGGTGAGAAAATGGTTAAAAATAGGAAATATATTCACCTGCCAATGTACTTCTGTGATTCTCATGAGGCTCTTACTTAAGGTGGCATCACTATTCTTACCTGAGGCAAGGCAGCCCTCCCAGGAAGCTCCTCCTAAACCCAGAGGCAGGTGTTCCATGTGATGTGCACTGACCTGAGCTCTTTTGCTAGCCAGCACTACAGCAGCATAGGAGTGGTGAAATGGAGAGAGAAAAGCCGTATGACAGACAAGACACTTGTCCTTGGTCTGTTGCTGGTACAGTTTTGCTTGGAAATTGCAGCTGAAGCCAGAGTTTGTGGGTTTTTTTGGATGGAGAATAAGCGCTCAATAGGTGCTGAAGTGCAAAGATCTCAGCATAAAGAATGAAGGATGAAAAAGGACATAAGAAAACAGTAACAGGAGAAAAAGTATGGAGGTAACTTCTTTGTGTGGGGAGGAGAAGAAAGTGGGACAGAGGGAAGGGGGCTGGATTTAAAGAGTTGGCCAGGAAGTCTTCTTTAGCCCACAAACCCATGATATCCCAGATATGGATGTCTGCTCTTCTGAAGGCAACCATTTGGGAAAAAATCAATCAACAACTGAGTGCCTTTGCTGTGCATTGCTTGGCATCAGTTCTCAGAACAGGTTCTTAGCTCTGACTCTTTCTCTTCTTGTTTACCAGATTGGCAAATTGGTGAAATCAAGCTCAGTTCTAAAATTGCTGTTCACATTACTTTTATCTGCACAGTCATTCAGAGGCCGCCAGCAAGGGTGCTTAGACAATTCACAAAAATCCCCACACTCGGAGCAGCTGCAGCCTGGATGAGGAAGTGCCAATAAAAGCTGCTGTACAAGTACAATACTTTAAAAACAAGTACAATACTTAAAAAAACCTTTCTTAGCAAAACAGCAATGTTCACAGTATGGTTGAGTTTTGTGGTGTATCAACACCAAAGTGTTTTCAGTTCACTCCTAAAAAAACAGAAATTGGCAAGTATTGTTGCTTAGAAATCTGCTGGAGAGTCAAAGCCTTGTATTGCTGTGGACACCACAGCACCTCTAACAACAGACTCAGTACTGCCATATTTATTGAAGTGCTTTGTGTAGAGCTTAGCTAGCCTGGAAATGTGCTGCCCATAATCCTATCCGACACTGTTAAACCAATGAAAGCAGCCACCAAATTCTGTGTCAGTGGGTCACGGTTCAGACCAGGTTCCCATGATGCCCAAAACTAATTTTTCTTGAATTCAGTGCAGCTGGGAGATTTTTCCCAGGCAACTTTATAGGCTGATACTCTCCCTTACTAGTGGATCCACTACAGCACAAGCAGATGAAGTGCAGGATATTCTGTGTCACTCATCTGTTGTGGTTTAACTCCAGCCTCTCGCTCACTCCCTCGTGGTGGGATGGGGGGGAGAATCTGAAAGGCAAATGTGAGAAAACTGATGGGATGGTATAAAGACATTTTACCAGGCAAAGCAAAAATTGCAGGTGTAAGCAAAGCAAAACAAGGAATTAATTCACTAAATCCCATGGGCAGGGAGGTATTCAGCCGTTTACAGGAAAGCAGGGCTCAATCACGCATAATAGTGACTTGGGAAGACAAATGCCATCATTTCAAATTTCCCTTCTTTTTCCCCTCTTCCTGCTCTACTCTATGTACTGAACATGATGCTATACTGAACATGATTCCATAAAGTATAGAATATCCCTTTGGTGAGCTGGGGTCAGCTGTTCCAGCCATGTCTCCTCCAAAAAGCTGGTGCATCCCTAACCCACTTGCTGGTGGGGTGGTGCAAGGGGTAGGGAAGGTCTTGGCACTGCGTGAGCACTTCTGAGCGGTAACAAAAACATTCCCATGGTCTCAATGCTGGTTTTCAGCACAAATCCAAAGCACAGTCCCCTACTAGTTACTATGATAAAAACAAAGTCTATCCCAGCCAAAGCACTCACATCATCTCGTGTTCCTTCATGGCAATGTGGAGGTGCTACCGCCAGTAGAAAGTTTGTAATACACCCATCAGAAAAGTTGCTTGCATGCTTTGCTTGTGGATTGGTGCCATGGGCAGTAAGGCAGAAGCCATCCAATTCCTTGTGTGTAAGACAGGTGGTACGTAGGGGTGGCAGCATCTTTTGGTCACTGACATGTTGGGTGCTGCCTTGAAGAGAAACCACAAGTCCCTGAGCCAGCAGGTCCTGCTGGTGATTTTGCTGAGACTGCTGAGCTGCTGTTTTCCAGCAGCGGTTAACTTTGGTCATTGTAGTCTAAAATGTCCCAGGGTTGAATGAAATGTGGAGCTCTCAGTTGCTAACAGATGGAAGATGATTAACGATGCTTTGACCTAAAGGTTAATAAGTCACAGAAATAATTTCCATCTATGAGTCCTTTGTAATTTCAAGTCCTTGAAATGCAGAGTGAAAGTTTGTGGCTGTACTTGGTAAGTTGTGTAGGGATGCCCCGAAAGTACCTGACTCTCCAGAGTTGTTGTCTCTGTCCTGTTCTAATACAGTGCCACAGGAATAGGAAGACCTCCCTTAGCTGGGCTCAGGGCAGGGTTGTCCATCAAGATTTAGTTACTATTACTTTCCTCTGTCTATGTGAGATCTTACTCTGTTTGGGGTGCTGGACTGCCATTACCTGCTGGGATATCTGCAGAGGGAGAGCATTTGGGCAATAGGGAGCAGAGCAGCACCAAGCAGGCTGTAACCCTAATTCAAACATGCAAATCAGGATCAATGCTTTGCATTGATCAGAGAGGGTTTTTTTGAGAGACCCAAGTCTCCAGTGGCTGTAAGTACTGAAAGCTAGTCTAGCAAAGGAAGCTATTTCTGCGGAGATAATAGCTGATAATTTGTGCCAGCTCTTTATCAGTAAAGAAGCTCACAAATCAGAGTAAACCAAAGTATGAAAACTCTGGGAGCAATGACTGTTTTGCCCTGGCCATTTACCTGGAAACTGGGTGTGTGGACATGTGAGAGTATGCATGCTAGTGTTCAAGTAGGACTTCTTGGTAGACCTATTGTTAATGTATGTTTTCTCTCTCTCAAAACCAGGGAGTTACTTAAATAAATTGCCAGAGGTTTATAGATATGTGATGATTTCTGTGGAATTTGGTAGTGAGCTTGCTGGTAACACCTAACCCTGGATATCTGTCTGTTTTGATGGACTCTCATTCCAAAAGCATGCAGAGAACCCCACCACATCAGCACCATGTACATGTGCAGGCTGAAAACTCACTGCTTTTCCAGGACTTTACTGGATACTGCATGGTAATAAAAGTCCTTGCCTTGCTCTGTGCACAGGCAGGGCCTGAATCCCAGGTGACATTTGATGGCCCCCTGTTATGTGGCAGCTGATCACTTCTGCCCACTGTATCTGTGAAGCTCTCAATAGACCAAATTGTCTCATGCTTGCTATCATTTTCCCACCTTCCTTCGGGAACACACAGGTAGAATCTCAGAAGATTTTAGGACAGGACTTGGGGTTAAACTTGACTGCCTGTACTTCAGATCTGCAATATTGTCATCTTTGGAGCTCTGCACAGGACTCTGGTCTTTCCATCCACAGGAAAGGGACAGGAAAGATCTATAAAATATTTGAGGAGGTGGAGTACCAGTCCCATCCACATCTGCCAGCAGTGGAGTGAGGGACCTGTGAGAACACAGTCTGTGAAATCTGAAGACAAAGCTTGAACAATGCAGTTACTGGCAATATGTATGACCTTGGACTGATACAATGAGAAGAGACTGGTTAGCTCAGTGGTGTGTTTTCCACGTAGAGAGAAAATGAATGCTTAACTGAAATGATATCTTTGTTTCTTCTGTCCATCCAGAAATCAAAACTATAGGAAATAAGCACTAGAATAAGTAAGAACTGCCTATTTCTTTGGTGCATTGCCACGCACACACAGTCGTGGGCTATTAATGTTTACAGCAAGTTTGCTTTTACCTTCAAGCCTGACACTCAGCCCATTAACATGATTTCTTTGAATCTTGGTTTTTTCTTGATACAACTATTTTAGTAGAGCTGAAGCTGTAGAAGCTACTATCACCTTGAGATTATGGTCCTGATTTTATCATCTGGTGAACACAAAGCAGAGTTTAACTGCAGTGCAAGTTAGAGGAACTGAAAGTGGGCTGTATGCACTCATTTATGGTAAATAAGAAGCTTTCTGAAAAAAGGTGGATTGTCTGTGAGTCAACACCTGTACCTGCTTTTGTGGTGTGTCATACCCTAGTATTTGCTGGACTGTGCAGGAAGGACTGCATCCTTGTTCCTGTTATGATGAAGTGCTCCCCCACCTGCCAGCAGATACCTCTCTCAGCTATACAGAGGGTCCTGCTGAGGTTGTTTTGCTGGGAGCACAGAAATGGTGACTCTGTGCAGTGGATCAGCGGATGGGTGGTAACCTTTTCTGCTTTTTAGCTCTCCCTCCAAGGAGAAAATTCACACTTTGCCTTTTTTCTTTTTTCTTTTTTTTTTTTTTTTTCCCATAGTCAGAATTGCAGCTGGCTCAGCCAGGACCCTTTGGAACATGGTTTTGTTGACTCAGATTATTAATTTAGCAGATTTCCGTTGGAGATGCTCACAAATGTGGGACTTGCTGGGTTAATCTTCATAGAAGATAGAAAAATTGGCAGCGGAAGGAATTTTTGAAAAAACAAATTAAAGCAAAGGAAAGAAGCTGGTGTGAAGTAAATTATTTGCTGTGGAGTGTTTTCCTTTCTGAACTTGCAGAGAATGTAAGGGTATTTCCTGGGGACAAGAATGTCACATTTAGAGGTGTCCTTCCTTTGCTAATACAGAGGCAAAAATCCCTTAACAGTTAAATATTTCCTGCTCAAACATGCCCATTACAGGCAGAAGAGGTTCTGTGATTAGTGTTTACTGGACCTTTCGGTCTTTGGTTTAGTTCTCACATACATTTAATTTGCTGTGAAGAATAAAGTTGCAGTACAAATGATTAAGGAAGTTTTTCCAAATCATGTTACTGTTTCATTTGTGCCTGAGCAATTCCTGCAAAGAAGGAAACAATGAACTAATATAACATATTTATCACATATCTCAGAGAAGGCTGAGGCCATTGCCAGAGGAGATTTCTGTTCATAAATCCACCTATTGGGTTTTTCCACCAGAGAGAAAAAATTTTCTAGGTGGTAGCTCAGTGCCCTGCCCTTTTGATGTCTTTTTGAGAGCAGCTGAGCTTCTGTGAACAGACTGCGAAGAACAGACTGTGCCACATTGTTCTTGAAACATCCTGGGGATTTTCGTGCTACAGCAGGAGCTTCTGGTCCAAAAACTGGTGCAGAACTTCAAACTTCTGGAGGCAAATAGTCAGCAATATATGAAATGAAAACCAATCAGTGGATTTCTGATTGGTCATCTCCCAGGTCTAAGCAAGTAGGTCAGGGCATCGCCTCTTAGTAGACTCTTTGAGTCTGGTGGACCCCTCACTATTTGCTGTCTCTTTATCCCTTATAACCCGATCTGTTTGAAGATGTCCTTGCTCATTGCAGGGGCGTTGGATTACATGACCTTTAATGGTCCCTTGCAACTCAAACTATTCCGTGATTCTATACTGCAAGCAGAAACAGTGTTTTCCTGTCTTTATATCAACTTTCAGCTTAGGACTGGCTTCAGGATCTGGAGGAAAAGATGCAAGGCAGTTCTGATGTAGCTGATATGCTTATTTGAGGATGGCAGACATATCTAAAGAGTGAGTTTAGACCTTTTGGCTTTCACTGCTGCAGCCAGCTGCTCTTTCAGACAGGCTTGGACAAGTCTACCCTCAGCTTAGTGTCAAGCCTGACTTGCAAAAAAAAGGGCAAAATAGTTACTCTTTTCCCTTAATGAGTAGGTTCTGCATGTTCCTCATGTCTTGCAGTGCGTCTGGCTTTGCTAATGTCATGAGATTTTCACCTAAAGTAACCTGGAATGACACTACTTGAGAAATGCTTCCTACACAAGGTCTCCAGTACTCTTAATTCCCTTCTCAGTGAAGAGCATCTTGAGAGCAGTTTTTCTCTCAGACCTGGGTAGCGTAACCCCAGGTGTGATCCTGCCTTGCACTGTGAATATAACTACACGTGTATGTGAATATGCAGGAGAGCAGCACACTCAAACTTCTGAAGCTGGTGTTGAACACATGGAGGTCCCATTGAAAATCACCCTTGCAATTTAATGTGTTCAGCAGAGTGCTGTACAAACTGCAGAGCTTCTGTCCTGACTGAGGTACTCTGGGAGCTGAGCCCATGGTTTTGCCCACTGCAGAAACATCATCACCCGCATAGCGACAAGTCTGAGGGATGTCGGTATTTGGAGGTAGGAACAATTCAGATTCCAGGTTTCAAACACTGAGTATGAAATGTGCAAGACAGTTTTTAATCACCCTTCAGACCATTGTATTTCTATCATTAATCCTGCAGTGCAACTAACCTTCACAGTAGGTGACCTTTTTCCTTTTTCCCCTTGTCATACATCTAGGTCCCACTTTGTGCCCATTCTAATAATTAGTGAAATACAGCATCTTTATGATACCCTGGTAGTCCAGAGACTCCAGTCCAGGGCAGGAAATTCCCATCATTAAGGGTTTGCTGAACTCTCTCTCTCCAGAAAATGACATTTACTAATTACATCATTTTGATGTATATGATACCCAATCCAAACATGTTATAAATTAGCAAAAGCTCATTTGTTTCATGAAAAGTATTGTTCTTCTTTTATTCAATGACCTTTTTGTTCCTCTACATCCTGGACCAATCAAGTGCTGGTGCAGTTGCTGACTTCTGAGCACAGACAATAGCTTATTCCGTCTATTCTGTTCAGATGACTGTAGGAATAGGCAGTCACTTTGTCATGTGGAGACTGGAGGTTGTATAAAACCTTTTTTCCCACCATTTACAGAGAGTTTGAATCCTGAGAGGAAAACCCTGTCATAATAATAATAATAATAATCCAGAAGCTAGAGCCCATTGAAGTTTTCTCAGCTTTATGATTTGGGTGGGGCTGGAATGCAGCCCTCCCCAGGCAAGTCTCCCTTGAATTTTTAGAGCTATAGCATGGATTGCCTTTCATTACATTTCTAGCAGCAGGTTGTGAATTTTTCAATGAGCTTCATATCCAGTTTTCACAGAGAAGCTTCATTCACTCACAAATGTAGTAGGTTCAGGGGTTGACTGGTGCAAATCCGTTGCTTTCTTCTCCAAATGTTCTGGGACAGGGAATGCCTTTCTCCTCTGCACTTGTCGAGCAGCCTAGAACAAGAGTCCTGGGCTGGACTGCTCGTGGCTGTTGTTCAAACACACAACAATCCTCAGCCACCTTCTCAACGCTGCAGATCCTGTGGCCTGATACCAAGGCATGGTGGCCGGCTCTGCTCCAGATAAAGCTTCCCATGGGGAATTTCTCTGGGGAGGCTCTTGGCTAGAGAATGGAAGGAGCAAGGTGATGGGGAAACTGGCACCATAGCAAAGTCCTTAGGTTCCTTTTGTGAGTGGTCTCACAAACACCACTCTGGGACTGGGGCAAGGGGTGTTGAAGAGCTGGAAGATGCAGGTGGATGATGACAGGGGTTTCTTCTGTGCCAGGAGGCTCTGCCTGGCAGTGTTTTGTAGCATCGATGCACCAAGACAGCTGCAAGATTCGTGTGGCCAGCCAGAAGGGAGCAGTGTCCAGCGGAACCTCTCGGGCAAGGTCGGAGCTCATGGCCACCCCACACCTGCAGCCTGTGCAGTCCCAGGCTGCAGCAGCCTCTCACTGTGCCACAGGGTCCCAGGGAGCAGGCAGGGACAGAGTGGGCAGGGAGCAGAGGCAGGAGGAGGACTAGGACTGCTGTAAATCCCAGGAACACAGCAGTGCTCTGGTGCTGTCCACAGGGGAAGCACTGAGACACAAACTGAGAGGCGTCACACGTATTCGGTAGGGCTAGGAGAGGGCTGAAAGACCTCATTAGCATCATTCATGCATTTCTGAGCAGTCATTTAGTACTGCTCTTCTTCCTACCACCCTTTTGGAAGGCAGCGTGTACCATTCACAACAAGTGTTTATCTTCCAGCTATAAAGACAGACGTCAGAATATTTCCCTCCTTATTCATGCTCCGTTTTTTCTCACAGCCCAATTATTCATGACATCACCACCTTTTCCTCCTCAGCCCCAGACACAGTGTTTCTGTGGCTACAATTTCCTGGACAAGAGTTTCCAGTTTGCATTGTTGGGGGGGCCAGGGGGGGGAACAGGAGGGAAAAAAAAAAAAAGGTTATTTCGTGTGGAAATATTAAATGAGAAACACAGCCATGGAAAACTCAGATGCACTCACTCACACACACACATGCACACATGCAGAGCAACAACAACAACAACCACCAAGGTTATTATAATTAATTTAAAATCTGTTTAGAAAAGGGTTCCTTTTATGTTGGTCAGGCTCTTTAAGCAGCTCAAGAAGTATGAAAAACAGGAAATCAAACTGCCTCATTAGGAATTGACTCTGCTCAGTAATTAGAGGCAAGAAAACAAAACAAGGAAAAGCAGGTGGCGAGTGAGCTCCAAGCAAGCAGCTATTGTATCATTTCAATGTTCTATAGGCTAACAACATTATTTTTTTTCAGAAAAGTGTTACTTCCAAGGAAAAATGACTATGAGAATCATTCAAAGTTTAATGGGAAAGTGCTGCTAGCTCAAAATCAATCCAGAGGCTGGTAACTTGGCTCAGCCTGGGGTTTAATTCATAATTAGGCAGTATTTTGCTGCGTTTAAAAAGACAACTCTGTTCTCCAGCGTCGACTGCTCTCCCGCGAAAATCATGTTAAAAGTAATTACCAAGTGATCCCATATTTTGCTGATACAATCAGATGAGATAACCCCAGACATTAATATCAATTATATCTTCTCACAATAACCTTTGCTGAGAAAATGCTGCCAGTGATTTCCAGCAAATAGCTGTTTATGTTTTAGTCATGCCAGAATGAGGCTTTGCTTGCTGTATTCACTTACTCCTGCATTTTTGAAGGAGTGTGCTTTCTGCAGAGAGCTCACTTCCACCCAAAATTATTTGCCAAAACCAATTTTGAATGGTGTGAGAATAGTCATGTTAAGGAGTGCCTGCTCTGCGCCTCAGGGATGGTTGCAGGGCTTTCACTGATCCAAGAAGGTCCACATTGCAAAAGGCAAACAATTTCGGGGACTGGATAGCTCTTTATTGATCCAAAATATAAATTTGTTAATAAATCAAATAATTTCCCAACAATTCAATAGATAGTTGCAAAAGATCTAAAAATCCAATACAAACATCATCAGATTTTTTTTTTGTGTGGGGAATAATGATGACGGAAATGGCTTTCTTCACATGGTTCTCCTCTGGGCAGAAAATAGAAGCTACTTTTGTTGTACACATTTTTTTTTCAGTGGGAATTCTAGTCCAGTTCTCTAAAAACAACAAATACTAACCAATGATAAAGCATGAGTATTTACCTACTGTTTACTGCTGACATCCTGTCAGGATATGGTGCAGCTGAGTGAGTGCACTTTGGCTCGAGATGGGCCTGGTGACTTTGCAGGAAGAAGCCCTTGGTCAGGAATGCTGAGCAAATGGAGGCAGCAGAGCTGTGCAGTTTATTCCCTTGCTGGATGGGTATTTCGTGGCTCTGTGGTGGCCTGTCCCTTTGGGCA
Organism: Phainopepla nitens; assembly: GCA_013400175.1. Classification (NCBI taxonomy): domain Eukaryota; kingdom Metazoa; phylum Chordata; class Aves; order Passeriformes; family Bombycillidae; genus Phainopepla; species Phainopepla nitens. The sequence goes on from VXBQ01005248.1 coordinate 21,347, forward strand.
GCTGCTGGCTGTGTCTTGTGGAGAGGGTAATGCTTCCCACAGCGTCTGCAAGGGTCGGGCATGGTGCGAGGCAAGTCTGGCAATGGGAAGCTGGAAGCCAGCTGCAATCAAAGCAGGTTCTCTGGTGTAAACAGGGTGTCAGTACGACTAAAAATCAGCCTTCCTGTGGCTGAGCCAAGCCACAGAGCCAGGGAAGAGCCACTATTGGCACCGGGCTGATTTATGCCAAGAGTGGTAGTGCAGGAGGGACTGTGGCTGCTGCAGAGGTTTGTGATCTCTGGCACATTTTGTCTCCTGTAACAAAACTGAGATGGACAAAGAGGGAAGTGTCTGCTGCGTGTTCAGGTTTATTTAGGAGCAACCTCCAGCCCACTACCCACAGAGACAGTGGGAGCATGGTAGCTTTGTGCTTCTGGAGCAGTGCCCAAGGGTAGGATGAGTCACAGGTGTAGAAAACCCATTAAAAAAAACTTCTATTCTTTGTTATTAATGATGGCTTCTTAAATCACTTATTTCTTCATGGAAAGGCCTCTAACAGCTAGGAAAGGACACAGCCGAACCTCTGCAGTTCGAAAGGAGCTCCCTGCAGCTTGCTGCTCCACTGTCAGCAGTGAGTATGGGGACCTTTCTCACACAGGAGCTCTCTTTTTGGGCTGCTGCCTGCCCTGGGCAGGCTGCATAGGGAGGGCAAGGTCAGTAAGGGATGCAGCGGTGCACAGCCAGCCCAGAGCTGCTCTCAGCTGCACATCACTGCTGCACATCACTGCCCATGCTCTGCCTTGGGAGGGAGCTTTGTGCTGAACAGCTTTTGAAATAGAAACCCAGGATGCTTTTCTGTTTTGAAGACGGTTTTCTTGTAAAAGGTGGTGAGGCTGGCTTCTCCTGTTTGCGTGAGTGGAAGCACTGTATGCAGCACAAACATGCCATGTACTGCTTGGTTTATCCATTGAAGGGTTCCTTGCTCCTGGCCAGCAGACTGATGTGATGAATCAGTCCCTTGGTGGAACACTGGCAAGTGCCATGTCTGGTGGAGGAGGAGAGGTGCGGGAGTGCCACCTTGCCAAAGGATGCAGGTGAGCATTAGGAACATTCCCAGACACTTATAGGCTGCACACCCATATGGGAAATGTGCCCCTTTCACCCTGTGGCTGGTGGCTGCCTTGTGGGGCAGCTCTGGGCTGCTGGGAACCACTGTGCTGAACAAAGGGACCTTGTGCTTGCAAGGAAGGTCGGATATGTTGAAAGCACCACAGATTGCTAACCTTGCCTTGGTGGGATAGCCCCAGAAAATGTGGACACAGATTTGATGGAGTTTTTCCCTCCCATCATCCTCCTCAGGGGGTTTCCTTCTGTCAGCAGGCTTGTATTGCTTTCCTGTTGTGGTACATGTGTTCGCTGCAAGGCTAAGGGCTTCCTTACTGGCAAATTGAACCTTATTGCCAGATTTATTGACATTTGCTATAAATGCTTAAGCTGGGCAAATAATCCATGAATATATGTTGACATTTCTAAACCAATTTGCTTTGGCTACTGCTACACCTGTTTAGGGATTACTCTTTGCAAACATTCAGTGGACTGTCTTCTGTTGTAAAGAGTCACAGGAAAGGCCTTTTAGCATTTCAGAGGCCACATTTGAAGCCAGCTCATAAATGTGTGAGGGTTGGACCTGCTGCTCTGTGTATTTATTAGGGAGCAGGTACACTTTCATGGCTTGATTACCTGATTGCAAGCAGCATTGCTACTTAAAACCATGGTAACTGCAACATGGGAGGCCTTTGAACCCCATATTGCTACGCTTAAAACACACTGCCAAACATTAGAAACTGCATAAAACAACATCAAAAATGAACCTGTGAAAATCATAAATATTTTTAAACAAAGAAAAAATCTCGGAATATATTAAATGTGAATAATTTGTTCAATCCAGAAGTTCTTAGCAGGCACGGTAATTATTTCCTGTAGTTTCACAGCGCAGTGGCCGAGAGGGATGTGGGAAGGAATGCCACACTGTCTCCTGTATTGTTTAAATCAGGCTCTTGTAGGTGAAATTTGTGAACTCATGAGAATGAAAGTTTCCCAGCCCTGGCAGGGATCCAGGCAGAGTTTGGGCAGACATTGTGCAAACTTCCCCGTGCATCTCCAGAGGCTGATTTACTGCAGGATGAATGGGGTCTGTGAGCATCCCTGCTAGCCCAGCCCAGCACTGCCAATGTCTCCCAGTCTCACGGTGCATGAGTGTCTGGGCTGCCCATCATGGTGGCTCTGCCTTCTTCCATCCCTCTCTCCCTCAAGAGGAGGAGGTATTGCTCCCTCTTCCAAAGCAGCTTCTATCCTGATTTGCATCAGGCTTGCTATTTCAGTCCTGGGAACCCCAAAGCTGCCGGATTAAGTTCTTTGGTTGTTTTTACACATGTCCCTTTGGGGCCGAGCTGAGCTGTTAAAAATAAGGCACTAGAAAGACAAATGGTTTCCGGGGGGGGTGGGGAGGGGAAAGGGAGAAGGGAAGAGGCTTAGGACAGCTGTAAAATGCTGCAAGGTTAAATAAAACTTTTGACTGCTTGTGTAGCTCTTCCTCATGTTTTTTTTACCACTGACGACCTGAAGAAGCTGGAGGAATCATTCTGCTTGCTGCATGTGGTTGTTTTGTTTTTGTTTTGTTTTTTTTTAACTTGTTACACAAAACATTGTTTTTTCAATTTCAGGAAGTCTCTTGATGCCCTTTGGTTGATTTTGTTTTGCTTGTTATCTGGACAACTAATATTTTTTCCTGTTAGGGGGAAAAAAAGATTTTCCCAAGCAGATTAAAGATGTTTTTTAAGCATATGAATGGTGACATGGTTCACTTTCATTGCTTTGTTTATTTTTAATAATGAAAAACACCTTAATTTATCGTAGCAAGACGTCCATCCTGGAGTAAACCTTGAATTGAGTTTTCGCTTGTTGTTTCTGATTTGTTTGTGGCTTCTTATCTCAGGGAAGGCTGCAAGTGTTTTCTCATGCTTTTCTGAAGTCAAGGCACGTGACAGAGTTTTCTTCACAGCACATTGATGTCTGCCAACAACAACCACATCTGCAAGAAGAGCTGACTTTATTTGATGGTTTTGAAATTTATTCTAAATGAATTAGTTTGAAGAAGGTAGGCCCATCCAGCCCCAATATCAGGGGATTTATTTGATGTGACCTCAGGTCTTTTTTAAAATAGTAAAGGAAATGGCTTGTGAATGAGGTGCAGGTCTGCAAAAAGGCAGCCGAGGTAAAGCCAACCAAGCTCATTTTTGGGAATGAGGACCCCAGGTACCTTAACTCCTTCTCCTTTGTGCCTTAGGTTCCTAATCTGTGCTTTGGAAAAGCAATATTTCAGTGCCTTCAGGCTGGTGGTCTATTTTGCACCAATGCAGATGTAAGCAGGGCCAGAGCAAATCAGGCTGTTAAGCTTTAAAGGAGAAGGGCCAAAACTAAGAAGGGGATAGGAGAAGGCAAAAAAAGTCTTAGTTGTATATTGTGAGTAAAACCCCTGGATGTTGTGTGCAGCACCGGTGAGCGGGTGCCAGAGGAGCCCCATAAGGATGTCCTTCCCAGCACAAATCCACAAGCTCCCCCAGCCTCATGCCAGGCTGGCTGCTAGGGCTGTGAGCAGCAGGGACTTGCAAGAGGTTCTGCCAGCCCCAGGGAAGCTGAAGTGCAATGGCCACTGCTTGGCGGAAGGACACAGATCTCTGAACCAGCAGGTGGGTGTAGGTGGGCAGGCTCCCAGCACAACACACGTCCCTGTTTGTCCACTTGCTCACTGGTCTGCAGGAAACTACTGGGGCTGTCCTGCCCTCCAAAGGCTTGGAGGAAGTATGGCCAAGATATTTTTCTTGGCACAGGGAGGTCCAGTATTACAGGCCTTCACATGCTGCCTGACCCCAGCTAGCTGCCTCCTCCAGGGACTGCAAATCATTTCCTCCTGCTCCAAAGGGGAGGCCCTGCTGCCCCTGCATGCCAGTGATGGCATTGGGATCATGGGGGTCTTTTTCAGCTGAATAACAGCATTATCCTCCCCAAACTGCACCAGTCCTGTCCCTGTAGGAGTCACTGAGTTTTATCTGCTTCACACATTTGCAACTACCAGTGCAAATAATATCTTAAACTCATACTGTGATCAAAATCACAGAGAAATTGAGAAAATCTTATTTTCTGGAGTGGATATCCTCCCCTCTCTTGTTTATATGAGTTATTTGCTAAAGCTGCAATAGGTATTTTCATTATTCTCACTTCTGCAGTGATCTGCATTTTATTAAGCCAGCCTACATGCAAGAGTCAGGCTAATTCTTACTGACCATTTCGAGTGTTGTGTAAGTAGAAAGCAAGTTTGGGGAACAGACACAGGTGAATTTATTAGTAGTGCTTGCAAGAGAGATGCATGAGAACTCACCTCACTCCAGTGAAAGGCCTGAAAGCAGAATTCAACTTTTGCCTTTTCTGACTATCTAATAACAAAACCGGCCATGCATCTCAAGCAGGTGCTTTCAAGGAAGAAAAACAAAGTCCATCCAGCAGGTTTATGGCACAATTTCAACAGTAACTGAAAGGATCTGGGTCTGGTGGTGAGAACAGCTGCACCTAGAGACCTCTTGGACAAACAGCTGGACCAGACCCAACAGAGAGCTGTAATTGCCACATTATTACGTTAGCCACTGAAACATGCAAGTTGTTGCCCACAATCTCTTTTCCAAATGATGGTGGTAGAGCTAGCACTATTTCTATAAGCTCTTACTGTGGCAATAAAAGCCCAAGTCAAGCCTGGAACCCTTGGGTTCCAGGTTAAAAAACATTAACAGAAGGGAATGATGGAAAGTCAAGATGGGTAAATATCAAAATCTTGCTGTGCTTTTGTGTGCAGACACGTGCTGTCCCTGCACAAAGAAAACACACCACCTCTGTCTGAAGGAAATGCCATTCTGGGGACAGAGACCAACAGGAGGGTCCAGCCAGCGACTGTGCCAGGCCTCAAAGGCACTGAAAAACTGCAATAGCCCTGACCAGCCTCACCTGAGGCTTCCCTACATCCATGGGCCTAGGCCTCTATTTAAGGTCAGTCCAGGGGTCCCAGTCTTTTAACCTCCTTGTCTTAACCTCTTTGTCAAGTGCATTCAGAAGCTCATTGCCCTGTTTTCGACTGCTGGCTTATCCAGCCTTTCATTTGTTTGACCTCATGGCAAGCGTGGGAAAAAGCTGAGAAGCGAGCAATGGAGGGTGGATGGGGGAGAGGGATAGGGAGGTTGTGAAGGACATGCCCCAAGTGGCAAACTCCTCACTGAGTTCTTGCTGCTAATGTAAGAGGTTCAGACCCCTTGAAGAGGTTCATGGGTTTGTTCTACAGCTCTAGTCATTTTCTGAAAAATGGAACACTTTTTAATAACAGGAGAACAAAGGCTGGAGGGGGTATAGCCAGCACTCCAAGCACATAAAAATCAGAAAGGAAACCAAAATGTTTCTGATGAGGTTTAAATGTGGGCCTTGTAACAGTGCTGGGAAATGATGAAACATCCTAGGCATCCATCATTACCCTGATTTCGAGACAATAGGTCTGAGGGCCTGCTTGGTGCAGGGTTAGGTCAGCCTTTCCTGCCAACCTTGCAGGCACAGCGAGCTGTGAGCCCGAGGACACCCTTGCCAGGGGCACAAGGGGAAGCACAGGGGTGATGCCGGGAGTCGTGGGGACAACAGTTGAGTTGCTAATGCACAGCCAAGAGCCTTGAGGTGCAGATCCTCTTCCTGTCTCCTTCTTTACTTGGTGACTGTTGCTGCCTGGTTCAGATGGATGGCCTTGCCCATTCTTGGCCCCATTTAATGTGAACCCCAGAGGCCCAGGGCAGAGGCTTGCTATGCTGCTCCCACCACTGGTGTAGCCACATTTGGCCTGTCTCAGGTCCTGTGTTTCTTAAGCAGAGGTGATTACTCTTGCCCTTGTCACAGGGCTGATGAGCAGTTGATGGCCATAATCTCATTTGATCAGTGCTGCAGTGTCACTCTGTGTGAACAAGGAGCTCTGAGCTCTTCCTTGCTTTTGCCACTCTTCCCTCACCTCCTCATTAAAACCCCCCATTGGGATTCCCCCAACTCCCTCAACACAGACAGACATGATATTTCACAGTGAGCCTTGGCTTTACATTGGCACCCTCCCAAAGGGCTGCAAAGGGATGTTCAGCCCAGAGCAAGGCTTGGCTTTCTCTGTTGGATTTCACGTTATTTGTGCTTGCCCTACTCTGCTGCTCATGGTAAATGAGTGACTGTGTAGGATGCTGCGATGCTTCTAGCCTGATCTGGCACTCCAAACATGTACCCTGCAGCCAGCTGGCTTGCTCAGTGACTAGGTCAACCTCTTCCCCTCCCTCTCCCTCCTCCTCCCTGTGATTCCTATTCCCTGTGCACAGTGCTTTGAGTGCTCTGTATGGAAACCTGCACGAGGAGTTGAGCTGTTGCTGTCGCCCTTCTGCTCTGTAACCTCCAGCTCAGCAACCCCCATGTGTGCAGTCAGTCCTGACCATGCCCAGCCCAGGGAGCATGAGGGACTCATCTGAGACCAGGACTGAGTTCACTCTGTATCAGGCAGGCAGAGCAAGAGGAACTTTAGCCAACTTTTTCCCTTCCACGAAAACCACCCACAGGGCTTCACAGAGCTGCGTGTGTGAGCGTGTGTGTCCAGGGACACAGGACGCGTGTTCCCACTTTAGCCCTTCTAGAACAACAGTGTAAATGGGCTCCCCCAGGGAGTCCTGGCTGCTCTGCTGCTGGAAGAGACACAGCTGCAAAGCATCACACAGAGAAGAAAGTGAACATGGGAGAAATGGATGTTGTTTCATACGTCTTTAAATAGCTGATAGTATTGAAGTTAGAGCTACTGCTTACAGCCTGAGCTCTTACTTGATTTTGGGGCAAGATCACACGGGGAGGTCATTGCTCTCCGCTGTATAGCAGTCATTTTTAAGGATGCAGAACTGGGAGTTATGATTCTGTGAGATAAAGTAGAAAGAAAATCTTGATCTTGAAAGGGGGAAAAGCCTCTAAACACTTAGGCTCACTGCAAAAATAACCAAGAGAGCTAGAAAAAAACTTAGCCAAATATATTCCAGTATGTATAAATAAGCTCTCTTTTCTCCAATGTTCTTCACTACAAAAGGAAATGTCATGTTGAGTCAACTTGTGACCCAGATGAAATTAAATGTATCTGTTTATTTTACTTATTCTCCTGTTTACAATGTGTTGCACTTGGCGGATATATTTTTGTTCATGGTGTTGCATTCCAGCATCAATATTATCAAAATGCATTTTCATGTTTGCCACCCAGATGCTGGCCAAGGAATTGTGTTTCTGGGTACCAGTCACATAAATGAACAAGGTCTGTGTGTGGCTGTGTGTGTGTGCATGTGCACTTGCTAACTCAGGACTCATAGCTCTGCAAACGAAACCTAATTATGCACACAAAATAGTGATGAAAGACTTTCTGCTTTTTATCAGCTACATGATTTTAAGAAGGAGGAGGAGATAGGTTTGCTGCTCAGGCCATTTCCAGGAAAGTGTTTCAGTGGACCCTACAATTAATGTTAACCCTTTGTTTTAAGGTCTATTATGTATAAGGCACTGTAAGATACCAGTCCAAGGAATATATGGGATGCTCCTTTCTACTGTCTAGTGTTAGTGGCTCTGCAATGACTTGCAAACAGTGAATGTGAATGCTTTGGTTGATGGTGGATTTGGTGGAGGAGGTGCCTGTTCCTGCTGAGTGTTTGCTGTGTGGCATTGTTTCGGACTCTTCTTGTGGGTGACTTGTGCCTCACAGGTGGGGATGCCTTCCAACTGCCTGGGAATCATCCGAGCTGTAAATGCATTACTTTACTTGATCAGAAGCTATTTTCTCACTAGCCACCTGGATGCTTCCCATAAAAACTGCACACCAAGGGTCTATTCATGTTGGCCTACACAATGGATTTCCTTTCCATGAGCATTCTTGGAAATAAAGCTCTGCTCCCTGAACATTTGTGAATAACAAGGTTTATGGATCCCATCTAAACAAAGCAACAGTTTTAGTAGAAAGACCACATTGTTTTGCTGTATTTTCCCACCTCCAGGTTGTTTCAGCAGCCCACCAGTGGCTCCAGCTTGTGTTTGAGTGTTAGCACACTCAAGGGTTGGCTTGGAAAAGGGTTGGCTCAGGAGAATGTTGAAGGATGGAGAGCAGAGCCCTGGATTGTTTTATTGCAGGAATTGGATTAACTCATATGAGCTCATTCTCTGGTCTTCATTGCATTGTGTTTGGCAGTTCCTGCAGCACAGTTGCATCTAGGTTAAGTGGCATTGTTCTGGAGTCAGTGAGGGAACAATCCTGTATTGACTAGGTGTGAGGAAAGGACACGGTGATCTCATAAGTTTTCACCATTTTTGGTACCTGTGTTTCACTTGTATGTCCATTCTTATAACCTTTTCTCTCTGCCTGAAGGTAATAATTCTCCACATGCAATGGAGGGGCTTGCTTCATGAAACAGTGGACTTTGGCTCAACCTGGCTAGTGCATTTGGCAGAACAACTTGCTCTCCATTAACGTTGGCCAGGAGAGACTCTTATCCAGTCAGACACTGGATTATGGGCCTGCCTTAAGTAAGTGACTTGCCAAACATCCATGTTTGTACTTGTCAGCACTAGCTGTCCTGCTTTCCTCCACCTCCACTGAGTGCTGCTCTGCTGAAGGGAGGTAGTGGAAAAGTCACAGTGCTGTCATCTAGAACTTGAAGTACTACATCATTCAGGCTCACTGAGGTGCAGTGCACTGTGGTCTTCTGAGCAGACCTCATGCTGTACGAGCTGCCCTAGGAGCATATGTGGAGCTCTATCACTATGGACTTGGACTTCCCTGGGGAAAAATAAAAGGAGTGTTCCAGACCAACAAAAGTGTTTGGACAGCTAATGTCAAAAAATAAATTTCTGACACTGGGCAACTCTGGGTCTTGCTTTCTTTGTTACTGACATCCAAGCACTCTGCTTTTAAAGCCTTCACTGGTTAATGGTAAAATGCAGCTTTCACTGAACATGTCAGCTGTGCGTCATAGATCTGAGTACAGATCAGGCAAGAAGTCTTGGTTAAAGGCCAGAATAAAAATCTGCCTTGAACAATAAAAGTAGGGAAGTTTAGTTTTGACTTGAAGGTGGAAGAAACGGAAAGATCTTTTTTTTTTTTCTATCTTCTCCCTGGAATCCTAACCTTAATGGTCAGAGTGTTTTAGGAGCAATATTATGGGGATGGAAGAAAGACCTTCCTACAACACTCTTCCAAGAACAGTGTTGGGTTTCCCCCAGAGATTTGGAGGAGCTTCTCCACACAATTTATTTCTGGTTTTGTTCTTTTTGGTGACCCTTTTTGCATTGAATGGGAGCATCTGTAGCTCTTGGAGGGCAGATGTTACAGAGGGGCTGACAGGCAGCAATGGTCCTGGGGGAAATGGGATGCCTGTTGGTGGAACAAAGGGTGTGGAGTCACTGTGTAAGTGCCTGAGCTCTTTGTATATACCCAAAGACTGATCAAGCTGCAGGATGGGAGAACTACCCCCAGGTTTGTCAGTGGTATGAGAAGCTCTGATCATCTGCCGGTTACGGTGATGAGAGATTGTGATCTGCACCCACCACCCTGGTGGGACCTACAGCACTTGGACATCTGCAACTTTGAAGCACATAAACTTACTCCTGAACCTTCACAGAAACCCTGAAATAAGGAGTGGTTGACTTTGTCAGAGGCAGCTGTTGAAGGTGGATAGGCCTTCCAGTCCTAAAACTGTTTCATAGGAAGAACTTTGCCACCAGCACTTCCTTTCTCCATCTCAATTTTCGTCTGTCAGCATCAGTTTCTGTGCAAATCCCAAATTTTAATTCAGAGACAGCTAGAGTGGCTTAATCCCTGTCCCAGTATTTATTTTATCATAATCATGCTTTATGCAGTGTTTCATATGCACCTGTGACACTCAGTGTCTAGGGACGTGTGGTGTGTGCCAGGCAGTGGGAGGGGTCCCCCTCCTGCTGGCTGCTGGACAGGAATTTGCCCAGGTCTCCCTCCTGCTGTGTTTTATGAACCTGCACTTCTGTGTGCAAGTCAGATACACCTGCCCGTGGGTCAGAAGCAGCACAGGCATCTCTAGGATGTGGCTGAATGCTCCAAGGCAGGATGAGCTGGAAGCATGGTAAGTCATGCTGGTTTGGGCTCTTCTAGGGAAGTTGGGTGACAAAACTCTGCCCCAAGACAATTTTAGAGGCTTTTGCTTTCTGCTATCACAGTGACAAGCTCCAAAGACATACTACCTTTCCTGTTATGGGAACTTCTCATCCATTTGCAGAGACTTATCCAGACTGTGTTTGCTAAAGACATCAAGGAATACCTTCTGAAAGGAGACCAGTGATATTTTCATGTTCCAGTGAGGGAAACTGAGGCACCAATCAATGAAGTGATGGATAGACCAAGTGCAAATCGAACATTAGGCGCACACACTCTTACCGGTATGCCTCCCCACCATAGCCTCATATAGAAAACTCCAGCTAGGAGAGAGGGACAGGGAGCTGAGCTTGTCAGAGGTGCTCCTGCAGAAAGGAAGAGGCAGCTTGCCTTGGGGATCAGTACAGAAAATACCCTTGCAATGAGTAGTAGGTGCTGTTGCACAGACATGTCAGGGAAAAGTCTATTCCTGTCAGATAGACTGGAGAAATTGTTTTGGAATGGTTCACTGGCATGAACATACACCCTCAAATAGTGTCAGGAGCAGAGGAACAAAGTGATACAAAGGTGATGTACCAGTTTTCTGCATTGGAGAGTAGGGTGATAGATTAGGAAGGAACATGGGTGCATTTACTTCTCCATTCTTCCTCAAATCTCTTTTAAAAAACCCTGGAGATGAGGATGGTTTTCCAGGCAAGGGTGGCCTTATGACCATACTAAGGCTACATAGGGTTGTACTGCCATTGTGGGATCATGAAAAAAATGCTGTTCCCTATGGGGTTCCCTCATCTCTGGCAGACATCAGAAAGTGGATGGAAGATGCTGAATGGGAGGTGGGATTTTTGGACTATACGGAGCTTGAAGAAGCAGATGAATCCTGGAGACCTGGGGAAATTTCAGACTCCTTTCCCAACTGCTCAGGCGGAATCAAGGCATGCTGTGGACGTGAGTGAGGGGAAGGGCTGTACAGCTACTAGATAGTCCAGGCTTGGGCACACCAGTGTCTTTCCTGGGATGGGAGAGTGTGACTGGAGGAAGGAGCAGGGTTTAGAGGTTGCAGTCCCCAGCCTCCCTCCTACAAACTCTCCCTCATGCACAAACACACAGCCCTTGCTGGTGGAGAGATGCTGCAGCTGCCATGAGAGATCCAGGCAAATCCCATAATAGGGATGTGGAAAGAAAAAGCAACCCAGGAATGAAAAGAGCCCTCCACCATGTGCAGGTTATTTTCAAAGGATGGCATTGCTGTTTTCCCAGGCAACAGGAGGCCAGGAGGCAACTTGGGTGGGCAGGTGATCAGGGTGAAGCAGAGAGCTACCATATTCAGCCAAGATGGGGATGCTGTTTACAATAAACAGAAAGCTGTAAGAGAAGGGAGGGACTGTGAGAGAGAGCTGAGGAGATCTCCATGGAGACACTTAACCTGCTCCAATGGGTGCCTTCAGAGACTGGCACTGACCAAGTCCTTAGGAACAAAGGCACCTGGCATGGGCACAGCAGGATCCCTGCCACACATGCCATCTGCAGTTAGGTGGAGATTTCCAGACCTGTTATTTAGCACAGAAGAAAAATGGCATTGAAATGACATTAAGGTTGGGACCCAAGCCACAGAAAGCCAAGAAAATAAAAAAGTGACAGCCAGCTGTTTACTTTCAGCGAGGGGCCCAAAGCCCTGGGAGGAGGGGGAGTGGGCAGAGGAGAGGGAGGGCAGGGAAAGGATGCTGCCTTTGCTGGGCTGATAGTGTGGTGACTTGCTTTGTCTCTCAGGGTGGCAACAAGTATCCTCTATTGCTATTTTGGAGCAATTATTATGAAATCCTCTGCATTTGTTATTATTCTCATTATTTTGGAGCAATACTTGACAGTGTGAGAGAGGTAAGAATTGAGGAAGAGACTTTCCTGGAGGAAAAAGCACTAGATGGTCATTTTGTGGTTCACACACAGGAACGCACAACATCTGTTCTTCTGCCAATTTCACTGCCTCCTCCCTGCCTGCTCCAGCCCCTTAGGAAGGCCTGGACTAATATCTGCAGCTGAGCTCTGACTACTTTACTTTATGACACTGAAGTCAAAATTCCACTCTCTCCCTCTCCAGCCTGGGGAAAGTGGAGATGTGTGTCCTGGTGTCTATTTCAGCTGTTAACAGCCTGGGTACACCCTGTCACTATGGTGCCTGCCACCCTGTAGCCATGGAGCTCTGCGAGGGAGAAAGGGGTCTGAGGCTGTGGCTACTCACTTTGGGGTCTCAGCATAGTGACAAGACCAGACTCGTGACCCAGAGCTTACTCACAACCAGCATACTGCAGGTACAACCTTCAACCTCGGATTCAGATATTCCTCTCACTTTTCCTGAGGAAACTGGGGAATGCCACCGGCTGCTCCTCTGCAAGTGTTCTTCCAAATGGAAAGCAAGATTCACGGCATTAGAAGCAGACAAGATATGGAGCAGCTGTACTCGGTCAGCCATGGCAGGCACGCACCCGAGCTGTGCTGCAGGAGCATGTGCAACCGTCCTGCTGGAAGGAGGAAGGCTGAGGATGCAAGGCTGCAGTTCCCATTTGTGCTGGTGTGGGAGGGTGAAGGGAAATGACAGTGTGGAACCAGCCCTTTTACCTTCTTTTCAGGAGAGCCCACAATGCGGAATGCGATGAAGTGATGGTATGGTCCCTGCTCTCGTGCCAAGAGCTGTGTCATGCAGAGATGGAAACCACCGAGTCCACCTAGCATAAACAAAGGAAATGGGGAAGTGATTTACTGTAAAATTAATAAAAAAGTGATCCATCTCAAAGAGGAAATGCATAGATCACACTTGGGGGTTTGGGAAGCATCAACAAGATAGGAGGAGGAGTAGGCCAGAGAGAAAGGTTTCATCTGCAGCCTAAAGTTCAGCTTTTCCAGTGCTGCCATGCTTTGGGGTCTCCTGGGAACAGGAGGACAGGAGCCCAGGAGGACAGCCCTGCGGCAAGGTGGCACTGGTTCACACACTGATGGTGTCAGTGGGCTCTGTCTCTGTACGTGGAGGGAAAAAGGACAAACCAAACTATCCATCACACAGCACTAAAGTTCATGAAACACTTTCTGGGGGAGTTTTCCCGTGAGTCTCAGGTCTGTCAGAGATGGGAGACCAATGCCAACAGATCAATGGTCTGAACAGAAGAAGCAGTTGGAGATGCCCTCAGGACTAGAATGGCTTTTGGAGGGAATTATTCCTGACAGTCATATTATGCAGCCCAGATGTCCTCTGACTTTTAAATGTTATCTTTGAGATCTCCAACATATCTTCATTCTTACCCCCATGACAGTCCTCTAGGCTCTTCCCCTTTGGGCCATCAGGAAGAAAAGCTCCACAGGGGGGACAGAGAGGGATGAAAGAATGGCCACATTTGAATGGATAGACTATTTAGATCCAAAACAAGAGCAGTAGGCCACTATTGGGGGCATTGGTTGCACTGCTGTGACTCAGGATGTGCAATCATCAATTACCTGAATTACTATTTTGCATTTCCACATGGAGAGTCACCTCTCCGAGCTCTGGCATTGCATATAACCTCTAAAAGCTACAAAGTTATGGAAACCAAATGATTAATAGACCAAAGATTTTTAACATCATTTTCAACACGATGTTTCTTTAATGAAGCAATGCCAGCTACTAACATAGCTACTAACTTCTGAAAATGCTGGATAAATGCCTCCTCTTACTGGTTTTCCACACAGCTGGAAAAAAATCCTTGACTGGAAAAGTCCCTGGGCAGACAGCATGCATCAAAAAAGATCCTCTGTGGATGCTGTATGAGCATGCACATCTTCCAAGCCTTTCCCAGAAGCAGGGTAGACGTGGGGAAGGTGCATTTATGAGGGACTTGGCTCTGCAGTGGTTGTCCCAGAGGTCCCCATCAAATGGTGGGGCAGAGCTGGGCTGGTGTTTGCAGCTTACAAGTGACCAGGGATTTTGTCCACAGACAATCTTCCAAGGAAGGCGCACCTTCTCTTGAAGGGCTTCTTTGGTGCCATAGAGGCAACCTGCCAGAAAGCCTCCGGGCAGCTGTGTGGGATTATCCATGCTGGGACTTCGCTCTCCAGCAGGCTCGGCCCTGCTCGCTGTCCCACACCCATGTGGGCAGGTGGCATCACAGGTGTGTGCTTGTTGTCTGCCTCACAGCGGGGTCAGCAGGTCTGGGGTCACCGTGCCTGCTCCAAGCTGTGGGACAGCTGGGCACTGGGACAGATGTGCACTGAAGCACTGGGAGACAGTGGGATCTGCCATGCCACTGCCTGGGGTAACAAGGGAGATGCAATGAATCATGAGTCGGGATCTCAGTTGTGTCCTGCCTTGGGAGATGTTGGCTGTTGGCTGCCCATGTTCAAGCAGTAAAGAACTGCTCCCACCAGGTAGAATGATTCACACAGACCCCTTCTTTTCCTTTAATTTTCTCCCTCTTCTTTATTTGCAGAGACCCCACAGTACTAGAAATAGTTTTGTTGAAGATGTGGGTAGCTCTCATGATCCAGAGGCTGGAAGCAAAGTCTGCTTTACTAGCTCAAAATAAAACCATTGCTACTGAGGCACAGGGGAATAGATGGGAGAGGCTATCTTTAGTAGTCTTAATGTATTGTAGTCTTGCAGTGGTTTTGTTCATTTAAATATAATTTGACATTAAATATAATGTCTTCACACAGTGTGGAAAAAATGGACGCTAAGATTCTTTTTCAGAACAGAGAACCTTAATTGACCAAAAATTATTGCTTGCACATAATCTTTCATTTTCAGACCATAATATTTTCTATAAATATATGTAGGGCCCTGTGACAAATTGTAAGGGCTCCAGACTAGCTCTTGTAATGAAGCTGAGGCAGTCTGTTGAGCAAATCAACTATTTCATCAGCCTGTATTTATATTACAAAAACTACACTGTAGTATGACAAATTCACCATCTGGTCACTTACTGCTCTACACATGTATTGTATTATTGGTTTAGACCGTGATGGCAGGATTCATCCCTTTTTTATTTAGAAGATAGGTGTTCAGTCTAAGTCAGTTGTGAGGAGGCATCTTCAAATAGTAGTTTAACTTCTCCTCCTTCACTAACAACATTTATCTTGGGGTGCGATGAATAACACCTTTGGAAATACCTCTCTTTCCCCCTTCATTTATTTTGGACACTGCAAAGATGGCAGGCCTACACCAAATGACAAAGTGCTACACGGGCTTGGGCTGCATCGACATCTCCTCTGGCTACACATGCAGCAAATAGGAACATGTGAATATGAAATGTGTCTGTTAATATCTGCAGAGAAGGATACTTTAAATGCACCCAGCTGGGCTCAGACTGTCAAGACTGAAGGCCCATAGCTAACAACCTAAAGGCTTTATTTAGAGATTAAATCAGTTACTAGTTGAGGGGGTTGTCTGAATAAGTGTTCTGGACCAAGGAGTCCAGATTTAGCCCCATTGTAGTCATTTCCTGGAAGTTTTTCTTTTGTTGTGTCTCTTATAACTCTGAATATCTCCTCAATTTTCTATATTTACTTTCTTTCCCTCCTTTTGTGGAGTGCATTATACAAATCCCTGGATATGACAATGCCCTTTTTTTTCAGGAAATGCTCTGAACATCACACCAGAGCAGTTGCTGTGTAGTGGTGAGGTCATTTCAAGAGAAAGGTTTTGCAAACACGTGCAAGGTTTGTTTTGCCTGGAGACAGACGACCAGGTCTGGGAACTCCAGTCAGACAGGGCACACGGAGAAATGCTGATGAAACCTGTGTGCTGTACTGAAGTCTCCTCAGTAGGAAGAGTGAGCAGAGTCCTTTGAGAAGAATATGGATTCCATACATTTCCCAGGCGCATGTGGTAAAAAAAAAAACAGACCACTTGGAAAGCACAGAGCACAGAGCACATGCAGCTTATGGTCTGTGGGTCATCATGGGTCAGCATGGTTGTGTCCACTAGGAAACAGTTGTCTCACTAAAATACAATGGTCAAACTAAGTTTTCGTAAGAAATCTGAATTTGATTCTTGCCTTCTGTTATTGGTGGCCATTTAAAAAACCAAAGTCACTTGGCAATATCCTTGCTCTTTAAAACCAGTAAAGGCAAGGGTGTGTACACTGAGTCCATGAATATGGCTGCCAGGGATCGTGTCTTCTGCATTCAGAAGTGTCATCTTAAGCCACAGTAAAAGAGGCAATATGAGGTATGCAAGCCTGGCCACAACATGGAGGCTGTTGAGTACATGTGGCCCTTCCTGAAGGGTTCGTGTCCTCCACAGGCCATTTGTGGGATAGCTGCACCTGCATGCTGGATGCTCAGCTCTAGCTCAGTCAGGAGCAGCCAGGCTTTTGGAGCTGTTCAAACTAGCCATTAAATTACACAGGCCTTTCATAATGGAGAATTTGCTGTGCAGTTTCCATGGAAGGAAAGTTCAGGTTTTCTTAAACTGGTGCTTGTCCTGCAAAGGCACCATGCAAGAGTTATCAGTCTGCCAGGCTGAGTGGAGAACCTGAATCAAAATAGGGTTTTTCCAGCCGTGAAGAAGACAGACACATGGACGGATCAAACTGAAGGTATGTGAACACACATATATTAAACCTAGATTGAATGATGCAAACTAGATTGGATGAGCCTTGTTAGTGAGTAAGACATTACTAACTGAGGCATGCAGAACCTTTTCTTCCTTGTTTTAGCCGTCTAAAACACTACATCTTTATCTGGATCAGAGAACTGAGATGAAATGTCACCTCTCTATGAGAAATTGTGCCTTCCTCTACACTTCCAGCATCAGCAAAGCAAACAATACTTCACATTTTTTGCCAAATCCTATTGTAGTGTCGTTTATTCTTTTCTCTGCGAACGCACTGGCCTTCTCTGCACTTCCACAGCACAAGCTCACTCTGATACCAAAAGCACCAGTGCTGCTGCAGTCTCTCCACCAGCAGTTTTGCACCCTGGCATCTCATTTATGAGGAAGGCTCAATGTGATGATGCCATAGAAATGCAGCACTCTGTCGCCAGGAGCTCAGGGTATCTCAAATGCAGGTTTTCATGCGGTGGGGTACAGTGCTCCAGAAAAGCACTGTAGAGCACAGGCACTGTCTTGATGCATCTTCATTGAGAACTCTTGATGTGGATGTGGGTGAATGGTCAATACCACATACAAGAAAACGGGTTTTTTTCAGTTCATCTTTCCCGTATCTCACTTAGTGAATCCAGTTAAGACTTGAAATGCTTCCATCAACAGCCATCTCAGAAAGTTTATGCCTCCCCACACAGGCTGAGGAAGTTTATAGCTTGCTCTGACAAAAGTTCATGAGAATAGACAAAAACCCTGCATTTGTCACAGACAGTTCACAAACAAAAAACCTGATTTTTATGCATCTGTGGGGAGAAGTGAGATTCCCGCTCAGCCTGAGCAGTACTGTAGCCAACCCCTGGAGTGTTCCTTTAAACAGCTCTCTGAAATTCCCAGTTGCTGTCTGAAACCAGCAATTCAGTGTGTGACCTCTGTGGGTTATGGTAGTGTTAGGCACTGGGCCACTCTCATGCAAGTTCCGTGAAACCTCAGCCCATTGCTAAACTTCCATATTGATGTATTTTCTGCTTCCAATGGTGCATAAAAGAAACAAACTCCAGAAAGCCCCGCTCTGGATTTTCCCTTGCTCTCTTTTGAATCTTAATTTCATTGTGTTATTTGTTAGTATTGCCCATTCTCTCACACAGGTTCTGTTGGGTGTCCAGGAAGAGCTGCCCACCTTCCAATTGCTGATGTACTCGAAGCCCAGAATTGAGTAGCTGAAAACAAGCTTCAGCCTGCTGCCATTGCCTGGTTTCCATCTCAGTGACATATTTCTTCTTTTCTTCTCTCATTGACCGTATATGGCAGGAAGTGATCGCATTACATTTTGTCCCAATTCAGCTGGGACAGCACCTGCGGTGCTTCCTCATCAGTTTTACATTGAAGAAGGACAGCTCTTATCCTTCTCCCCGCTCTGTGCCTTTGCAGGTGCATTGCATATTTCTGCCTGCAAAAACACCAGTGAGCTCTGAGTGCCAGTGAGCTCACTCAGAGGAAGACTCCTCTTTGCACGGGATCCTTTGGCAGTGTAATCTCTGTGCAAGCATCCTCTCCTCTGACAAGTAACTGATAGCCACATCTTTGTGTCCTGATGACTGAGTACCCAGGTTAGCCCTTGGAAACATGAATAGCCAGCACAAATAGTGACCAGCTGGGTACCTAAACAGCCCAAAGCATGAAAGAGAACAAATCCTGCAGTTCTGCTGCATGCACACTCATATGGGCGTTCATCTAATTAAGCCACTAATGTCTTTCACGCATTACTGCCACATCTTTTGCCTTATCTCATTCTTCCTTTGCATCTCCATGTCCTTCTCCATAATTTTAAGTCTCAGCTGTCTTGTGATGCATTTTCTTCCATGGTGCCCCTAGCAGAAGGGATTAAAAGAAGGTCCTCCATGGCAGATGTGAAGTTAGGTGTGATGAATGAGGACCCTGATCACTATGCCCTTACCTTCTTGGCACTTGACTCCTGAGCCAAAATAGGTGGATAAAGAAGCTGGAAAAGCCCATCCTGAAGCCCAGGATGGGTTAATGCAGCTGCATCTGGCTGGCCAAGGAACACAGCAGCAGGAAGACCAGAATGGGGACATTTTTGTGCACAGGAGACAGATGGGGATGGAAGTGCTGGCAGAGGCCATGCTGGAGCTGAGGTTAGTATGCCTTTGTTGCCACCTCATCCTCCCTGCAACGCCACAGCTTTCAGTACTGCTAGTGTTTAATGACCCAAGTTCTCTGCAAATGAGAAAATGGGGAATGAGAAAGCAAATGAGTCCTTTCTTCACCCTTTGCACCTCTCTTTAATCTCTTTCCTCACCTTTCTGTTGAGCCTCACCCTTTCCTGCAGGAATATCTCAGCATGGGTAGCGGCAGTCTTTGCCCCACTTGGGCTGCAGTGGCATGTGGGATGTGCAACTGGCTTCTTCTGGCCACTGGCTCATTGCAGCTCAGTGACACAAGGGAGAAAACATCCCTGGGAAGCCACACGGAGTGGCAGAAGGGAGTGCTTTAATAGCACAAAAGAAAGATGTTGTTTGCACGTGGTGGAGCCTCTGTGAGCACCAAGGGAGGTTTGTCCTTTCCTGTCTGCCAAGCTCCCTCTGGGACACAGCAGAGTCGATGAGCTGTTCACTTTGGCTATTTTGGGAGTAAAGAGCAAAATAGTGAATAGCAAAAAAAAAAACTATTTAAGATTTTCAGAAGTTTCTATGTTTTCTAACTCTCCTCTTCAGAAAAAAAACCTATGAAAACCTTCTCAGTGTCTATGTGTTTGTAAAAAATTGCTATTGACTAGTGTCCAAACAGCAACCCACAAAGAGAGCAGTTCAATGTTAGTGAGTGAGTGTAGAGAGCCAGGATTACTGCTGAATGCATGATTTGTGGTTATTACCCAAGCCTACTTATATTGTCTCACAGTTTACCAGATGTCTTTGTTTCTTAATTTTCCACATACAAAACTGGACAACAAAGATTAAAAATCCTGGATCCCTATTTCAGCTCTTTTCAGTGGAAAGCTTCCTTCTCGGGCTCATGTTTCATCCAGGGCGAGCGCTGAGACCCCTGCCTGTCCAAGCAGTGGCAGAGCACCATCTTATTGCTGGCCTGGAGGCGTGCAGACCCTCCTGCCTTGCTTTGGCCTTGTCCCACTGGGTGTCAGCCACATGCTGGAACGGGCCTGTTCAGTGCATGGGCATTGCAGCAGGGCAGGCTTTCTCCACATGAACCTAAGCTGCGGTAGGAATGGAGCTGGAATTTCTCCCACAGTTTTCTCAGACTTCTGCTGAGCCCTAATTACTCCCAAAAGGCATTGATGCTTTGGAGACCCAGTCATGGGCAACTACTTGTGCATTTCCTTGTAAGTATTTTCTCTCAAAACGTCTGATATTTGCTGCTGAAGTTGTCTGTTTGTGGTGCTTAGCTTTTTCATCACATGGTGTTGTTTCTGTTTCCTAACTGGAGAAATAGGCCAGCCTTTTGAGCAGGACTTCCCAGGTTTTCAAACCTAGAAATTGGTTTATATGAAAGTTTATATCCAGAGTTTCAGTGCTGGGAAGGTGCTCGCTAGCAGAACTCTGTCACAGTACTCTTTCCAAACTTTGCAGGGGCTCAATGCCAAATCAAACCAAAAATCACTTTTATTTTTTGCACCCTTTTCCAGTTAGAAAAGGTGAGGTTTGTTGTGATCTATGGATTTTGCAGTGTGATTCCCCTAGAGCAGAAGGGAGTCTCTCCCCACCTCAGTTTTCCCAACTGCCAGTTTTTCAACATGGTTTTTCCATTCTCTTCTCCTCCCAAAGATGCCTGTGACATGAGTCTCCCCCTTTTCCTCTCACTACACCAGCCAGCCTTCCCACACTGAAAGGTCAGGCGCTCTGAAGGCAGGTGCTCGGAGGGAGCGCAGCGGCGCAGGGCTGTGACGGACAGGAAGCCTTTTACTCTAATTAGTCTTTCCAGAAGTTTGGCATTTCTCCGTGGAGCTGTTTCCCCACTGATGAGGAGCACGTATCCAGCTCTTCCTTCTCACCTCGCACGTCCGAGCCTCCCGCTGTCTCCTGCTGGGCTACAGGGGTTCAGTCGTGGATCACGTTGCTTGGAGGAAGCAGGCAGGGGATATGTGAGGAGATAAACACTATTTTCTGATGCTGGGAGGGATTTCTTTCAACTCAGCCACGTTCACGACCTGAACCTGGATCATTTTTGCTACTCGCTCCCACTCAACTCCTCCCTACTGGCTCGGACTCGCTAGGCTTTTGTCTGGTTAATCAGTACAACTCCTTCCAGGGCTTCCTGGGGGCTCTTTGGCCACTGGGTTATGAAGACCCATGAGTTCATTGTTTAAATTAAGTCCTTCTATATGGAAACACCACTGCTTTCCCATATGGTCTTGGCAAAGCCACCATCCGCTCCCCACCTAAATTAAATTTCACTAATTGAATTAGTTACCATTTTATCAGCTGCCGCTTTGCAGTAGTTTGTGAACCCCCAGGGGTTCAGGCCACGCTCAGTCAAGAGCTTCCCCACCTCACTCTCTCATTTATCATCATGACAATGCACAGCGCTGGGAGAAGCAGGGGGGTGGAGAGTGCTGTGCCCTTCCCAAGCATCCCAGCCATCCCTGAGCATCCTAATGATTGACCTCTGTGAGTGAAGCAGCCCTGCGCTGACCCCAGGCTGCTGAAAGGAAGCATTCTCCCCTTTGTAAAAATCCCCCTGCGATGGTGGCGCGGCCCAGGCTGAATGCCGGAGTGTCAGAAGGGAAGCCCTGCACACAGGCAGTGGTGCCCTGGGACATTGCAGCTTCCATATGCCAGGGGACTAATAGCGACAGGCCTGGGCTCAGGGGACAATGCCATCACGCTGTCCCGGGGGCGAGAAAGGGAGAGGGGACACGTGGAAAGGGCCAGCCTGAAGTGGGTCTGCCAGCGTCTGGCAGCAGAGCGTGGAGTGTGAAGCGTGTCACCTGCTCCAGCCCCGCCTCCCCTCAGCAGGCACCGGGGGCTCGGCTATTGTTGTACCCCGGCAGGATGCTGGGGACGCAGTGCCACAGGTGCTTCTGGCTGCGGGACTGTGCCCACTGTTCAGGGCCGTGGCTGTCTGCAGGTTCTGATGGCCATTTGGAAAAGTATTGGCTCTCAGGTTACAGCTTGGGGGGGCTAGGGAAGTGTAAGAGGCACAAAAGCATCATCACTCCATGCTTCCTGACCCCCTGTCACTGCACTATCATCTCCTCTCTGTGAGGGAGGAGAGGGATGCACAGAAGCATCAGACAGGCTGGGAATGTAACCCTCTGGACACAAACTTCCAGGAAATGTTTTCTAGGAACACGTCAGCACTACATAATCTTAGTGGTGTGAGAATGCCTCTGTGATGGAAACTAGGGATGGTAAGCCCAGCAGGGGTGTGCAGGCCTAGCAAGATGAGCTTAGCAACCCCACCAGTTTGTATTTAGACCCCTTGCTGAAGACAGACCCCTTCGCTTCACTATATGCTGCCAGACCTGAATTTGCTTTGCAGATAAGGCAGAGACCCATTAGTAGTGAGCATCAAGTTCAGTATTTACAGGATGCACCCGAATAAGACCCATTAATGTCTACAACCAAACTCCACCACTTCCAAAGTAATGTGTCAAAGAGTGACTTGGTTATCCTCTGTGGACCTGTGATGGAGAAGAAACATAGATGGTCCTGGACAGAGGGAAACCAAACCTGAGAATGAAGTTGCTACTGCAGTTTGGAGCAGGCACAGCATGCTTCTGTCCACAGCCACCCACACACTTTGCCCTTCTGAGGAGTGTACTTGTAAACAAAACAAACAAACAAAAATCTGGTAAAAAAGGGTTGAAGCTGACTGTGCATTTCACTGAAGTCTGGCTAACACCCAGCATATCACACATCCTTGATAAAATACCGACTTGTTTCAGAAACTCCACAATGGTGGTTGAATATCTGAGAAGAAACAGTCCCAGGAGTACACACTAGTCTTTCTTGATCAGCAATGGGTTGATGCTTAAATTTATAACTAGTCACCGATCTATAGTCCCTGACCAATTTTAACTTTTCCTCATAAATCATCAAAAAATAGAGAGGTCACAGCAACAAATGAGCCATAAAGTGCTAAGAACAGATTTCTTGGATAGTAAGTGAGATTTATTCAAGCTGATTACCAGTTTCACCTTTTTGATTCATATTGCAGGTTTTCACCTGGTTTTCTGTTAAGTCATATCTATTTGCTTCCATTTTTACCTCTGCAAATAGACTTGAACAAAGATCAGTATCAATTTTCAAATCACAGCATGGCTGCATTAGTAAGGTTATGAAATAATGAACATAAGTTATGAAAATGTGTGCAAAGTCTGACACTCATCAAAGTACTACAAAAGCAAGAGGTCTGAAACCTCAGCACAGTTCAAATGTTTGGATCTACATCAGTGGTGGTGATAGCAATATGGAAGTGTCCAAGCTGGTGAGTGATTTAAAGCAGCAGCTGCAGCAACAGCATGAAGAAGAGGATGTTGGGCCAGCAGTGGAAGCAGGAAGATGGGGTGGAGGAAAGAGGCAGCTGGGAAGGGACACCTGCCTGTGGGGTATTGAACAGGGATGGTTGGGACAAGAAGCACTAAGGGGAGAAGGTCGGCACTGAAGGTAGCCACAGAACTCTGGGGGGCACTGCAGTGTTTAACCAGCCTGCCTCACCTGACAATGTTGTGAGGCACGGATGGAGATGGCCTGTGAGTCCACCACCTCTGCACCTTCTGATGCAACAAGTTTAAACATGGCTGAACTTGGGTGCAATCTCTGGACACACCAGATGCATTGTTACAGGCCTGTGCTGCACCTCTGCTCTCTCCCCATCCATGCAGAGCTCTTGTTGAGCAATCCCCAAAATGTTTACTTTGCTTTTGGAAGACGACGGAAATTTAGTCCAGAGCTTTACCTCATCACTGCTGGGACATTTGTGGGCAGGAGTGTTTTCAGCACCGTTTTGGTTCTTCCTCTGTCTGGCTCCTCCTGTACCAGAAGCATCTGGCTTTGCAGCAGTACTATTTTCCTCCTAGTTTCATTTGAACCCATTGCCTCAAGTACTTCTGTGAACACTTCATTCACATATTCTTCTGTATTTTCATCAGCCAAAACATTAGTCATTGAAACCTCCTCTCCTCCACACTGAACAAAAACTCTCCTTTCCACAGATGAGCCCTGAGGAGCCAAGGGCTCTGCATGGGATCACAGTCCCTCTCCATGTGGTTCTGGCTGCGTGGCACCTCCAGGAGAGAGGACAGATTTGCCAGCATCCATCCGCTAGCTCCATCTAGTGAAAAGACTACCGCGGCACCCATCAGCTTGGGGACACGGGGCCAACTTGCCACACTTCCCGGACCTCTGGCAGGATCACCCTGGCTTCTTCAAATCCCCAGGTGGGTTGCACTGGGGAATGTGAAGGTGGCTTGAAACCTGTGGGCAGAGAGCCACTGGGGCTGTGGCCACAGCAGGAGGTGGAGGGATGCGGTAGCAGGACAAGGCATGGTGTGTTGGCTCCATGGGTTCCATGGTTTCCTCGCTAGGTGAGGAGTGAGCCGGAGCATCTCCTACTGGTCTGGGGGCCAGAGTGCTCCTTCTCCCAGGATGGTGAATTTATAATATTGATGCAGGGTGAATCTAGTCTTTACACAGGCCTACTTTCAACTGTCAGTGTTCTCATGTCTCTTGGCACCACACTTCTGTGACTCCCAGCATCATCCGCTGCCTGTCAGATTATAGATGGCAGCACTAAGAACTTTATTCTTCCCCTAGTCTGGCTGTTGAGGACAGAGAGATAAATGCAGTGAACCTAAGTTTGCATCATCTGCAAGAGAAATATTATGCTTTAGCATGATTCTCATTATGTCTGCACACGTTGAACAGTGTCCTGGTTCTTTTTACAGCAGGCACAACACAGACCACCACTGTACAGAGCTGCATCATTCCCTGGGGAAAAGAGGTGCTTCTTGCTGTCCAGAGCTGACACAGTCTTTCCTTTTTCATTACTGGCACGCATGGTTCACTTTTGGGTGAGCCATGCCCTACCCAATTACCTGTTTCTCTAAGCCTATTAGCACAATGGCTTAGCTTAGTCTGTCCCCTTGGCTGCAGAACCCTTTGGGGCCAATCAGGCTGTTTTTTCAAACTCTAGCTGAAATGCATGAGTTTTAAGGTGATCTAATAGATCATAGTAATTTTAAATTCTGCAATAGCATGACAATGCTGAGGTTAAGATTTGAGACTGGGACTCTTAGCATGTTCTTGACTGCTGCTGTTGAACAAGATTAGTGGAAGTAGGGATTCACTTGGTATTTCCTTTGTTCACTCTGTAACTCTTTGCTCTAGTCAGTGGATTCCTTCAGTGACCAAGTTTAGAGTTGTTTTTATGGTCTTCATTTCTGCCACCTCACTGCCGATTGAATTAATCACTTTCATGGGAATGACACCCTGAAATATGGTAATCTGGGAAAGAAGCGGGAATAATTATAGATTAACTTCTGGGTATGATGACTTAATATGGCGATTTGGCAAAAAAGTACAAAAGGCCTGTACTGTTCTCATGCTGTGCAAAAGGGGAAATCAGGGTGTGTCAGGAGGCCACTGAGAGGATGCACTTCTCTGATGGGAAGAATGGCTTATTGGGTCTGGCTCTGCTAGCCATGCTTGGAGACATCGGAGGAGGCTGAGAAATGACAGATGTGCCAGATAAAACCTAGAAGAACCAAAAACCTGCAATATGAAAACCCCTTCCTTCAGTTTAATAACTATTATCCTCCCTGAAGAAGGTTGAAAGTGATTTTGGTTTTAGATAAAAATCTAGATCAAAAGGAACTATCAGATACAACTGAATTCTTTTTCATTTAGTCAATGAGACTAATACTCTCCACTGGCTGGAAGTTTAGGAATCTAAATCTGGAATAAAGGTTACATTTTTAAGAATAAACATAACAATCCACTTCATTTGAGCAATCTGGGGAACTGCAGTGTTATTCATAGATTACATTCCTCTCTGCAATAGAAAAAGATCATTAATCATTCTTGTTGGTTTTTTTTTAAGAGCAACATTGTAGTAATTTCTATCTCCCTCCCAGGCAAAAGCAAATTATTTATGTAAGTTTTGAAAATCATTTTGTACTTAGTGTTCCACTGTGTAAATCACAAAGTTTCTTGTGTTTTTCTATAGTTGTTTCATCCCCTCTTGAACAAAAATATTAGGTTGAACCTTTCAGCAGTCTGCAGGTTAAACAGTGAAGGATATTTTTCACCCTTGGGCCATTTTGTGGTTTAGCAAAGATGAAGCCTTGTGCAAAGCTGACCAGTGGCAGCTCCTCTCTCCCATTCCCTCTGCTTGGAGCACACACTCAGCACCATATCATGAGGTAAAAGAAAAGAATGGCAAAAAGTCAATTTTGTCTAACCAAATTAGGTCTTCCACTAGAAGACGAAAAACTGTGGTCTTATGTCCTGCTTCTGTGTTGCTCAGGTTCTTCAACCTTGAAATTTCATTTTTCACTATAACCCTGCAGTGTCTCTCCTGCCCGGCAGCCTGATAGAGATTTAAGGAAATGTGGCACATATCCTCACAGTAAGAAAAGCTTTGCAAGAATGGGAAGATTCCAGGAATAGCAAATGTGGTATTACTCAATAAACACTAACAAACACCCCCTCGAGCCATAAAAGAGAAAAAACGTTCATTGACCTTTTTGATACTAAATTTTAAGAAAAGCGTGTATGATTTGAAGACGTTTGATGTTCCTCTCCAGTGTGAATGCTAGATTTACTTACCGGAATGTCTAAGGCTCAAACTGGAATGAGGGGAAGCAAGAGAGGGGTTTTCCTCTGTGCATACTATAAAGCAGAGAAGTCAAGTGTCTTTGCATTGTGCAACACATGATTTCTGTAACTTAATCAAAATGTGTGTGCAGGGTAGGGGGTGGGGGGAGAGTTAGATTGTGTTGATAGGGCATTGCTTAGAGAAATTCCAGTTCCTGAAGCTCTTAACAAAAGAATTCACCATGAGGAGGGGGAAGGGCTGGCAATGAAGGCCTTTTTTTTTCTCAAGAACTTCCATTTGGAACATATTATGCTCTTGCAACATGGGATGGATAAACACTGTATTAATGATTAGATGGAGACCAAGAACTGAATTTGTTTGCATTTGATAAAGCAGTTGTTCTACTGACCACATGTCTTTACCCTTGGGAAGAAATAGCTGTTAAGAGAAAGCACGTCTCTTTGTGAGAATTAACTGGGCTCTGTGTAAAGGGTGAATAGTCATTTGAACTGCGCCTAAAGCCAATGACATTTTATCTCTGTGCAAGTTTCACTTTCAGAAACCAGCTGTCAAGTTATCAGGCTGAGAGATGATCATTTCAACCTGCTAGGTTTCTGGTGATATGCATGACAAGCATCACAGGACTGTCATGAACTGGAATCCAAAGCATTGCAAGCCAAAGGAAAAATAAACCATACACATTTATAAACAGGTAAACATAGAAGTGAAGCACTGCACCTGGGCTGATGTGAAGGTGCACAGAAGCACCCAGATTTGCCTTATGTAGAAATTCCAGCATATTCTTCTGAGTCCTTTTCCTACACCTACCTTTTAATTTTTAAGCCACAGTCCTCAAGCTTTCAGGTACTTTTTCCATGTGTAAAATGTTTGGAAGAACCATACCAAAATCTAACTAGAGCTTCCAGCTGGTTGCCCGGACAGGCAGTCCTGCTCCCATTTTCCTGGTTGGCTAAGATGGGGAAGAGATCCCTCAAGAAAAGGGATCTGTTGTGTTCTGTGTAACCCAGATGGGCCCTGGAGAGGGCATAAACAAAAGTGTTTTGCAAGATTTTGCATCTGCTGCTCCCCTACCAAATTTTTTAGGAATTTTTCCTCTACAGCTTACAAAGAATTATTCACCTTTTAGACAGGAAATAATGAATTGGCAGCTTTCGACCTGGAATTTCTCTTGGACTGGTCTGTCCAGAAGAAAGACCAGCACTGGGATGACAGCATTAGATTTTTTTTTTTTTTAATTTAACCCTCAGTTAAGTTTGTAAATTATTTTCTTTTCCAAAATGAACCATATATTCTTTGCTGGTTTCCCCATTTTACTGAAGCTGTGTGGCCTTTTTGGAAAATCTGAATTCTATCTACATGTTAAAGTTCATCCCAGGTATCACAAATAGTGACAAACTAATGCCCAGTAAAGAATTAGTTCCTGAGTATTAAAAAATACTGTTTTTTTCATAAAATTAAATATTTTTTGAGTAGTGGTAACATCCCTAGATAATGATCTGCCAGTGCAGAGGAAGTTTTCATCTGTTGCCTCTCAGAGGGATTTTCTCTCTCCCTGAATCAAAATGGAAAAAAGGTTTCAAGCAGCCTGAAGGACTGAAGAGGGCTCAGTTTTGAGTAATATCATTTTTCCACCCTTCAGTATAAGAGCAAGTCTTGTTTCTCTGCTGTTGGGGAGTGGGAATGACTCAATGTCAGACCACAGGATAAATTCCATGAGTGTGGGTGAGACCGTTGGATTGAGAACAAATAAGACAGTGCAAAAAGAAATAGGGAGGAATGTCTACAGACACTCGTGATTGCTCAGTAATCTCAGATGTGTGGCTGGAAGAGGAGATTATACATATGGCATGGTTGGGAAGGATGCAAAGTGGAGAACAGAGACACTCTTCCAGTTGGAAAAGGGAGAGTAGCTGAGGGAGCTGCCAGGGTCACTATGACCAAGAGCTGCCAGAGCAACAAGACATTCCCAAAACATGATGCTTGCTCAAGGAGGGACTGCTTCAAGTGAGAGCAGAAATTGGGCATTTCTCAAACAGGCACATGGGAAGGACAGTGGCCAGTAATTTATCCAGATTAGATATGTTTCCAGGGGAAACACAGGGGATGGAGGCAGATCACTTGGGTAGGTGCCTCAGTGAATGTGTGAAAAGAGTGGAAAACAGGACTGTGGGAGAAATTTGGGTGTCTCATAAGGGCAATGTACAATGCAGATTTGCTGGGGCATCAAAACAGTTTCCAGGTAGGAACAGTTTTTAGAGAACTGGATTCGGGCCTGAGAAGGGTGTAGTGATGAAGACCATATTTTAGACACGATGTCAGGGTGCTCTGCAGGTCTGTGGTTTTGGACCATTGGGCCCAGCAGAGCATAGGGGCTGCTCCTCTGTGCTGCATCTGGGAAGGGGGTTATCTTAGCTGGGTGTGAGTACTGCTGTGCCACCATCTTGGGTCCACAGTATCAAAAGTGAAAGGAAGAACTTCCTAGAGAAGTTGTTCCTCTCTAATGGATGCTTTGCCTACTGCTTTCTAAAGGAGGTTGCAATTACTCCACTGCAGTGACTACTAAAAAAAGAAATGACCCCAAAGGCTGGGAGCTGCTGCAAGATACTTGCAAGCATGTCACGTGTGATGACAACAAAGAAGAGGTAGGGTGGTTTTATATTTTGTTTTGAAAGGGAGCTCATTGTGAGGTCAGTGTGCCATTCGGAAAAGCCCTTGCAAAGGTCAGTTGCCAGGTAGCACATGCTGGAAAAGTTTTCTGTGGCTTGATTCTGGCTGAAGTTTGTAAGTGCAGGACAGTAACATTATGTAGGGGCTTGTGCACAGTCATAGTCATCTCTAGACCTAATACTGTGCTGCTAAATTCAGCTTGAAAGAACAGTTGGAGCTTTTTAAGCAACACAGGGGCAAGGGAATGTAATCAGAACCTGGAAGCCTTTCTGTTTCTCTACTCTGGACATTTATTTGTAGCTCATTTATATCAGCATTTTATGTCTAGAGACCAACTCATTACAGAGGCATCTCAGAAATCCTCATTACTGACCACTGGTGGGAGATCCCATATAAGTGAGAGCTGGGGTGTAGAAGAAAAAGGTTGGAATCAGCCAAATTTGAAGGCCTTTGTAGCAACAGGAAGGATAACTTCTTCTAGCACATATCAGAGATGCAATGGATGGTGAATGCAGACCTGTGGAATCACCACAGTCCATTGCCAGGGGACCTTCTACATCCAAAGCAGGTCCTTCTTGATACTTCTCTTGGTTTTAGGCAAGTGCCAGCCTCCTCCTCAGCTATGGGTGTCTTGCACATATCCTGGCTCCTGGCTGTACCACTGCTCTCCAGAGCTGCTTATAGGAAGTAGAAGCTGGTGCAACTGCTAGGTTAATAAAAAAGAGAACTTCCTCTGGGCTTGCAGGGTCCTACTGGAAAGTCATAAACTAGGCACCTAGTGAGAAAAAAATTGCTTGAACCCAAAAAGATGCCCCTGCTCCTCCTTACCAACAGTTTACCACGTTGTCTTCTGCATGTAATTTGCTTTTTTGGCGACATTTAAAGACTACCAGATACAGATGACAGCTGCTGAGTGCGCTGGTTCGCAGCCTGGGAAAGCACTCTCCTAAAAGCCCCAGGAGGGAGCTTTCTGAGCAGAGTGCTGCCAGCAGAGTGCTGTCAGCTCTGGGCCCTCAAGAGCAGGGTCTCCGTGGGGTACCGCGCTTCCAGGCAGCCGCGCTGCACCGCAGGCTGAGGGCAGGCAGCAGGCGCCTGGCACGGCAGCTCCTCTTTCAGAGGCAGACCACGAGGAGAGCACGCAGCAGATAAAGGCTGTCCCTGGCAATGCTGGTGTATATCAGAGGAGTCTATGAAATGTTTTTCCCTACTGTTCCTTTAATGTGGAGCCTGGCAGCCTCAGGACCCAGGATCCAGTGGCCACACTCCATAAACTATAGAATTTCAAACTTTATTGGACCTTAGTAGATGATCCATCTACCCTTCATATTTTTTATTAAAATCCTCATGGGTTTTAATGCAGTTCTTTGATGTTATTAGCATCAAAGAGCTGCTATTTCCAAGTGTAGAGGGAAATTTCCAGCTGGTCTGATACTGGTTTTCCCCTACTAAACAAGTGGACAAGCCAACGGTCACAATGGACCAGGAGGTAGGCTCTAATGTGGAAGTGGGACAGGCAGTGCCTGAATTACAATGGGGAATGGCTGGTGTCCCTCACAGCAGTTTTCTCACACAACCATCTGCACCAGGGAAGCTGCTCCACAGCATCATTTCCAGCCTCCTTAGCACTAAGCCTCACAGCTGAGTGCACCACTACACAGCTACTTTACATTTGGTTTACATGGATTTAACAAGCTTAGTAAAATCATTTAGTATTTTTTAGCTTCAGGTAAAATAGATCAGTATTAAACTCATGTATGTCACTCAGAAATATTATTAGAATGTTAAGGTAATATTATCTACTCTTCTACTATAAGAGTATTGCTGTGCAATAGTCTCAACCACGTCTGTTTCTGGCTGACAAGTAGCATCCCTTTTCTCTCCATAGTTGCTCTGATCAAATAAATGTCTAACCAGATTTTCTTTCCTTAGTGCTGTTGCAAGCCACCCATAAGCCTACAAACTAAAAAGTTTAAATCTAGGCGGAGGGGTGGAGCATCTCCAGCAGCTGCAGCATGGTGGAGTGGAGCTGGCAGCTCAGCTGAGAAGCTTGTCCAAGTGTGTCACAGCTGTGACAACTTGTATAACAATATTCATGAACACAGACTAGGATCCAGGAAAAGAGTGGTATATTTGTGTTCAAAAAATGACTGGACATGGCACTTAGTGCCCCAGTCTAGTTGTGGTGATCAGTTGAAAGCTGGACTTGATGATCTTAGAGGTCTTTTCCAACCTAAATGATTCTGTGATATGAGTGTTAAGAACTATGGTGCACTGGCTTTCCAGGGTTAGCCCTTTAGGGAAAATTTTTCTAGAGTGCCATTAGGAAGATATTCCTAGTTACTTCAGTCCTAATCTGACTGCCCAGGAGCTCATGACCATCCTCAGCACAGACAGATGCATATCAGGTTCCTGGGATGGCAGTGACATCTTCATTGCGGAGTGCTGGGGACAGAGGTGTGTGAATCATTAACATCAGGGGACAGCTCCAGTCCTAATCTTTGTCGGTGACCTCAGCAGTCTCTGAAAGATAGATTTTACCTGGGGTGAAGAGCAGTATTTCTTATTTTTCTTAGTGAAATCTACAGCAAAGGGTAACATATGTGGATGTGTGAAAGGCTGGCAAGAGCTCTTATCTGCAGAGCAGCACACAGTGGTTCTGCTGAGGTGGATATATGGCTGTCAGTTCTCCTCAGCTGACACTGGCACGCCAGACATGGGAACTCTCTTTTGTGGTGCCATTATCTTTGAGTCCCTGAAATTATTTGTGTGACTGAGATGCTGCAGAGACCTTTTGTTGTCCTGTCCAATTCCCAACAAGAATAACAATGTGTAAACAAATACCATTCCTGTAAATTAGCATTTAATTCGTTTAGTGGAAGGAGTTCAGTGAGTTGTAGCCTAGAAACAAGATTTCACAGAGAGGTTTCTGTGGCTTCATGTCCTGAGCACATCTGACTCTGCAAGCAGGATGCTGAGCTCGTTGGGAAGACTGTGCCAAATATTTGCTGAGTGCCAGCATCACCCAGAGGGTCCCAGCAAAGGAGTCCAGTCCCAGCTGTGCAGTACAGGGACTGCTCATCTGCAGGCTGCTTGTTGGGAAACTCCCCAGATATGCAGAGTGTTTTTCAAGTACACTTGAGAACCACACCAAGGGGTGCCAGAGGTCTCCTTGCCTTGTAGCTACAGGACTTGCAGTGGCTGATGAAACTACACTGACATCCATGGCTGCCTGTGGCACCTCGGAGTTCAGGCTAATATAGACACAGATTACTGCACATGTTAATTTCAGCATCCCACGAGGCTTTGTTTGGCTGAGTCCTGCACTCACTCTGATCTTATTTCCCATTCTGGTATGTTCTGAGTTTGCATTCACCAAGCCTCCACCCCAAGGCTATGCAGGATTATACCACCTGTCTTTTCCTCACTTGTGATGAAGGTGGAGGGAACTGCCTCCCACACAGGAGATGATTTTTTAAATCAATGTGTTTATGTCCTGGGATGGATATGGAAATGGATGCACCAAGTTTCATCGAAGAGGACTCTCTCATTCACATTGGTTCTGATCTCAAGAGAAAGGGCAAGAAAGAAAGTTGCATGAACTTGCAAAAGACTCAAATATTTCTGTGAAGGACACATTGCAGTTCCACAATTCATCACCATTTATTTCCAGACAGTCCAAATTCTGTGGGCCAATATTACTGGCCTTTGCCTGTGTTCCTCTCCCCTTCTCTAATACAAAGAAATAAGATGGAGTGCTCACTTCAAGAGTTATTTCCAAACTGTTGTATTTTCTTTTCAGAGGCTCTCAGCAGAAGCAGGGAACAGCCTTCTGTACATGTCAGCATGAACTAGAACACTTCCGAGCTTGACCTGCTTCCAGCAGAGTAAACATAGATGCCTGAAATGTGAGTTAAAAATTGTACTGTGCACATATAAATAATCTTCTAGCTATGGTAGTAAAATAACACAGCTGTGCTTCTCTAGAACTAAAAGA
The DNA here is from genome assembly GCA_013400175.1 of Phainopepla nitens. Taxonomy (NCBI): domain Eukaryota; kingdom Metazoa; phylum Chordata; class Aves; order Passeriformes; family Bombycillidae; genus Phainopepla; species Phainopepla nitens. The sequence continues at coordinate 54,629 of VXBQ01005248.1, forward strand.
GTCAGACTCTCATGAGTCTCATGCATCATGAGTCCGATACACTGATTTAAGTGGCTGCTTCTCTCATCTTCTGTTTTCCTGAAAGCTATTTTTTACCATGGAAGATCAACACAGTCACCATTCTTGGTTTTGGGGGCTATGATGTGCTGGTCTGTAGTGGTCTCTCTGTAGGTTGTTGGCTGCTGCCCTGTGCTGTGCCTGGGGGTGGTGTTGCCTCCTGGATTGGGAGTCTCTCCAGTGCTCCTATAGCAGCAGGTATGGTGGACTCTCTTGGACTCAGTTTTCACCTGTGCTCTGACTGGTCCTGAGCTGGATGCAGCCACATACACTGGCCTGTACCCAGCCTCCTGCCAGTTCTGAGTAGGGTTGCTGCACCTCAAAGCCCTCTTGCTTCAGTTAGCAAAAGCTGCAATGGAGCAAAAAACCCTACATCTTGGTTGTGCAGAGCAGAAATGCTGTTGCAGCAATGCCAAAAGGCTTCCTTCCCTGTGATGGTAAAGGATGGGCTTCAACCCTTACTGTCAGGTGCCCAGGCCAGGTTTAGCTCATCTGCCTTCCACTGGGTTGCTTCACGTATTCATGGTGCTGTTCAAAAGCAAAACAAAGTTCATAAAACAGCTGGGTTTCAGAGAACCACCTTTTTTTTGGTTATGTCTCAGGGATCAGTGAACTACAGAGCCCAGGGCAACACTTACAGCACCGCCTTCCATTGCTGTCCTAAAGATCCTCTGTCGTGGAGGAGGAAGGGGAAGGAATTTTAGAGCTGGTGGGTATTCAGTGCCAGCTGAGTCAGGGCACTCTCAGCTCAGTCAGGGCACTGCTTTACTTGCCTCTTATCTTTATGTTAATCACATTTTTTAATTTTTATGGTTAGGAAAAGGAAATAAAACCTTAGAGATACAGAAAACCCTGAATACAATATCCAGGCAAAGACACTCTTCTGGCTGACGTAAATGCAGCTTCTGGTGTTAGTTACAACGAGGCTTTGATCTTCCTCCATGTCAGCTCCTTATGCTATCGGAAATAAATATACATTTTGATTTATACCAGTGCAAATAAGAGATACTGTCCAACAATGCTCCATTTGTAGGAATAGTTTGGCCTGCCTCACATTTCAGTTTCTTCCAGAGCCTTCTGGCAGTGGTGGAATTGCAGTGAGTTGATGCTCATCTGCGAAGAGGAGCTCTTTTCTTACAGTCACATTTGCCAAATCATAACACACTAAATGGTCCCTGAGTTTCAGCATGACAGGGGAAATTCCCCCAAGTTTCCTTTACTACTCTAACAGAAGGCAGTCTCATAGATTTTCACAGTTTTGGAGAAGCTTACAAGCAAAGAATTTATGAGGGAGGAGAGAACTCAAGAGATGCCAGAAGATTTCTTCTTGCTCTTTTCAAAACACCTGGGATTTCCCTGCTAGTGAAAGACTCTGATGCTTTTCTAGCTTCTCATTTTTGTGACTCCCTTAGGGCTGGGCTTGTCAAATCTGCAAGCTGCAGGTAATGTAGACCCAGCGGATCCAGGAGGGACGAGCTCTGGGGGAGCAAGCACAATCAGGAGCTGGGGGAAAAGTCCCAACACAGTGGCTACAAGCATCTGCTAACAAACTCCGTGGGCAGCATAACACTTCCCACATTAGCTGCAGCTGCCACAGTCCCACCTGCCTTCATGGCCTAATTGAGCTCCACAGTAGCTCTGCATAAGCTCCTGCTACTGATATCCTCCTGTCCCTGGGTTACGAGGAGTCTGGGCTGCTTCCCTTCCCTCCATTCCCTTGCCCTGCCCCTTTGCAGCCTCATCAGGTAACTGAAAGGAAAGAGAGGAGCCAGCGCTTTGGCTCCAGGCATTTCTCGATGAGAAATCCTGTGGGCACCACACAAAGGTGACACTGTCACAGGTAACTATCCTCTCCAGCATGGATCTGGCAGATGGAGCATGCTCACAGCACATGCATGGAAATTGTACACAGGACAGTCAGAAATTCATACTCTGAGTGAAGGTGAAACACTCGGTGTGGCAGAAGCCGATTTCTGTTCTCTTGGATTTGGATCCCTCATTCTAGGCAAGAAGATTTCAATAACAGAGCACCTGGCAGTACTTTGCCACAGATAATGACCTATTTCCAGAAGAAAGGAGCTATGCTCCCTTCTCATGCACTTTCAAACTGGAGAAAAATTTTATGTATCATCATAGCAATCTTGCCAAGCTGGGATAATCCTTTTTATAGCCAAAATTAATTGATAGGGGCTCTCCAACTATTAGAGTTGCCTTTTCTGTGCTCTCCACCTGTTTATCTGACTCCTGGACTGCAGTCAGTCTCTCTTCAGCACCCTCGTCATGAAGAGCAGTTGACTTAACTTGCATTTTTCAGAGTCTTATCTCAGAAGAGGATGTCTTCATTTTAGCTCAGCCATGAGCTTGTCATTTTGCTTTGATGAGAAGTGATGTTTTTGAGAATGGGGGGTTGGCATATGCATTTCGCAGCAGGGAAGTTCCTTTCCTTCCTTTTCTTTTCCCCTTTCTTCCTTGAGTTGATTTTTTTTTTTAATCTCTCTTAAAAATGGCTTTTTTTTTTTTACTCACAGTCTTTACTCACATCCCTTCTTCTTATAGTTGTAATTTAGCTTTCTTCTTTATGCATCTTCAATGCTGTGGTTTCCTAAAATGTCTGAGCAGAATCTCTGAGTTACAAAGGAGGGAGGAAGAGGGAGGCCTTCCTTAAGGTCCCCTTAACAAACAATAAATAAAATGCTGAGAAAATCTTTTATTATCATGAATGAACAGCCACAGCTACTTCAAAATGAAAACTCTAAAGAAATGTTTTCACTTAATGGTAGACCTTTAAGGCCAAGACGATGTTTTCTGTCTTGGGCTTCCCCAGAGATTTCTCCCTGAAACCAGCTGAGCTGCTGTTCACTTCCCAATCCCCCTTGGGTGGGAACAGAGACTGTGGTGGCAGCAGCAGGCAAAAAGCTGAATGAGCCCAGCCCTTTCTCTGCCCAACCTAAGGGGAGACACGGGCCTTCATTACCAGAGCTTCAGGTCACAGCCTCTCCTTAATCGCTGCAGTAAAACCAACAGGGGGAAAAGGGGGGTTTCCTCATGGTGAGCTGTATCTGAACTGTTGTTGGTAGTGGAGCTCACAGTGTTAAACAGGAGAGCTGTACTTGAAGCTCACACGTTTGTGTTAGTTCAGCTCATTAATCTAACTGAAGCATTGCTGGCTTCAGCCACAGCAAGGATTAAGTGGGCCAGCAAAACAAACGGAAGCCTGAATATCTGCCCAGGTTATCAGCACCTCCCTTCCACCAGCAAACAGCCTGGGACTGATCAGTTAGGGGGGGTCCTAACCCTGACTCTGTTGTCTGACTTTTTTATTACTAAAATTCCTCTTCAGGACTTTATTGTGAGGAATATCAACCAGGAGGACATGAAATACACAGAAATGAGAATAAATCATTACCTGTGCTGCCAGGCAGAATCAAGGACAGACAGGGTGGTTTCTCAGTTCATACTGATGAGTCACTTTTTTGCTCTTATGTATGGGATTGACAGTTCATCATGACCTGAATAACACCATCTGTAGATGAAGTGCAGGTGCTACAATTTGCTGAGGAATATTTCTGATTATTTTACCCCCAGAGCTCTTGTTTCTTTATCAATGCTTCTTTCTTTCAAATTTATCCTTTTATTTACTGGGAGGTGAGATGATTTTTAGAAAGATTTCTTCTTCAGGATAGCTTAAGTCAGATAGATCATGTTGACCCTGTTCGTGGCTGATCCTCTCTACAATTCAGCATGAAAACTCAGATCTTGGGAGGATGTGCTTTTAAATCAGTGAACCTCAGCTTCTCTCCAAGACATGTACAAATGTTGCCCAAGTAACTGTACCCATACCAGGAGGGTTACACCCATGCAAAATAGACATGGACAATGGGGCTGCACAATGACCAGGAATAATATCTGTTGACCCTCAGGGTGCAGTTTCCCATTTAGGCTTAATCTGATCTGACCGTGGCCTGCTGGTGAAAGGGTGGTCCTGCTCTTCCTGCCTGCTCCTACCATGCGTTCCTGGCACCTCCCTTGCACTGGAAGTTGTGATCCTAGGGGCTACAGAAAGAACCAACAGATTTTTTTTATTTTTTTGTAGATTAGTTTTCTGTAGAATTAACAAGCAAATCCAAATCACTGCCAGAGCAATACCCCTAGCTATGATGCAGGAGATCAACAGGTCATCTGCAAACCTAGAATTGGACTGGATTAAATATAATCAGGAAACAGATTATTCAATACCCACCTTTTACACTACAGCCTCTGGGGTACCACTTCTCTCTCCATATATCAACATAACAACACAAAGCAAGTCCTGCTGGGTACCCAGCACAAGAGCAAGGGACCAATATCAGCTTTGGTTCTCTGTGCTCACCTGTGCTGCCCACAGCAGTCATCCTGTCTGCATCTCCCAAGCTCTGTCTCCAGCTGCAGTTCCACCTCCACAAAGCACCAACGAGAAAATGCTCTTGAGGGAACCAGGGACACTTCCACAAGCTATTTCTCCTTCAACTGTGATGGAAAAAAGAAATACATGTAATAGTTTTATCTTGTCCTGTGTATGTTCTGGGAAGCAGGATGGCTGTGGGGATGATGGTGACATCCTGATTCCTCAGACCTGCCTGTGATGTGGCATGGTGTGGAAGTGGACTTTTTCCTCATGGATGGCTGTCACCCTGCTCCTCTTGAGGCAGTGCAAAGGGACAATAGCTGCAAGATAGCCTCTGCAGGTGCAGAGGGGTTCGTGAAAAGGTGATGGCCAGGCATGTGCAAGTGGATAGGAGCGCCAAAGCCATGGAAAAGGCTTTGAGAAGAAGGATATTTTCCAAGGAGCCCCGTGCAGGAAGCTCATTTGCAAAGACCTGCTAGCAAATGCAACCTTTGAGGCGTATGCATGTCCTGCAAAGAAGAGACATGCATGCTCAGTAACACAGTTTGAAAGTGGCAAAACCTAATGCAACATCTCCTGGATGTCTCCCTGTGTTGTTTTTACACACTCTGTAGTCCATTTATATTCTTAAAACCCAGCCTCCTGTGTTTCACCTCTGACATGGGTTTCTTCTCAGGTTAATTCCCTCTAGCTTCTAGGAGAGCGGGATGTGACCCCTCCTGACATTTGTTTAGTGAGTTATGCTTGCCTTCCGGAGAACACAAACAAGCTGCTGGACTTCCTCCCTTTAGCTTTAGCTTTAGCTCCGGTCTAGCTCCTTGCTGCACTTACTCTGGCCTCATGCCCATATAGCAGAGATTGGCATCAGGCTTCTCAACTTCTGCTAGCAAAAGTGCCTAGGAGATTTAGAATTTGTGCTCTGTTTTCAAGAGGAACTTATGCCCAACCATATTAAAATACATGATTTCACTCAAAATTATTGTCTTTAAGGATCTGGTCTTAATCATTTGAGAAAGTCACTTGGATTTAGTCTATAAGTAGTGATGTCCTTTCTAAAAATAAGCCTTATACTCCAAAGGCACCCTGTCAATGCCAACATTGTCCCTCCTGTCCCATCCTGGCTAGCAGGTAATTTGAAGACTATTATGAGAAAAATAGAAATAATTTCCATCTCACAACAGCCAGACCTGAATGTAATAACTGATGAAACTTTAAGCCCACCTTCACAATAATGTTTGGAAACCAAAATGAAGCATCCTCTTTGCTCATGGGAACAGAATTTCTATTCACATAACAAAGAAATTAGGTAAAAGGAAGTATATTGAGGAACTCAGGAAGTGAAAAGTCTTTCATTGCTATATTCTTGCAAGAGCTAATACAAAGCAACATGATTAGTCGGTTCTTTGGCAGCTTCCTATTTCCATCACCAGACTACTTTAATCTTTACGGCACTGAACACTGTTTTTCTGAAGTTAATCTGGATGAACTTGATGCCTGGCAGTGTCCAACTGAGTCCCTGTGCACAGGTGTAGTATGGAAGATCTGGCGGAGATCAGATTTCAGAGATATCTTTCACACCACCCACCCGCTCCCCTTGCTCTCTTAACTTTTCATCTACCTCAGCCACAGCTTCTCTTTGTAGAGGTGCTATTTCTTGCATTTTCATTATTGTTTTTCAGTGCTACTTGACCATGGGATGAGGAGCCTAGTGATGTATTACATCTGAGCATCCCAGCTTTCGGCCAGGCTGACAACATTAAGGCCAAAATACTAAACTGTTATTAATGAGTCAATTCCACTTCTAAGACCATTTTGGTGCATGCATCAAGGGTTGGCCCAACTCACTTTCTCTTCTCTCAAATGGAGAATTTATTTATTCATCCTTTCTCATGCCCACAGTTTCTAGAGGTAAAGGCTTCTGTACCTTGCCTCCCCTCGTGCCCCTGTGCAGGACACTGCCTAGATACCTGTGATTTGAGTTTGCCTGAGATGGGTGGCTGCAGCCAAAAAGTCCCTGGAGCAGAGCTGAAGAACAACCACCAGGGTTTCCATATTTAGCTATTTCTTCTCTGGAGAGCAGGGGTTCAGTGCCAACAGTACAGCACATTACAATAAGGGTTTTCTTTATTGTCAAAACAACTGTCTACTTCTAAGGTGATTTCTTACGAAAAGTGTTTATCAACATTGCAGTCAGAAGGGTGAAGGATGTTCTACTTTCTCTCATGTTATTTCTCCTTCCCTTCACTTTAAAAAATGAGGATGGAATGAAGGACAGGAGAACTGGCGCTGGAGGTGAAGAAGACCATAATCAGAAATGTTTTCAAAGGGAAATTTTCTGTTTAGCTTTCTTCATCATATTTTGCAAAAAAATTTGCATATTTCAAATGGAAACACAAATTGAAAGGCCAGGCAATGTTCTCAGTGGAGACACTCTGGCTCTGTGCCAGGCTGCCCCATGGTAAGGGACCCAGCCTAGCAGTGGCAGCACATCTGCTCCTACACCCACTTTAAGCTGCAGAGGAAGGATAACACAGGGACTTCTACACTGGTCACCATCTTCCATAAAGCACCTCCATATCTGGGCCATTAATTTCAGCCAAGCCAATTCTCATTTATGATGATCTGAGAGAAGGAGGATGTCCTAAATACACAGGACCAGACTCCCATGGGTGTAGGCTCAGTCCAGTTCATTCACGACAAGCAGGGACAAGGTCTGAGATGTGTGTGAAGAAGAGAATGAGGAAAATTGGTCTAAAAGCCAAAAGGACATCATAAAAAATTATACCAGTGATTAAAGCTAGCCAGGTACAACGGCTATCTCTGCTTGCAGATTTGCAAACAAGGCACCCTCCATTCTTCAGCACTGTAAACAGGGAGACAATTAAACAACACAATCCCCCTCAAAAGTTTAATAAGACCTTGCTGTGTAAGAAGAGCCAAGGTGATGTGAGGGCTCCTGGCTAGCCAGTCACCTGTCCCTGCAGCCAGCAGGTCAGGCAGGGATGATGGGTGCAAATCTGGGCTATTGTGCAGACACCTGGTACAGCGGGGGAGAAACCATCGTGGCTGCTACCACCTGATTTCCCTTCACCTGTTTTACTGAGACCCACTTGACTCTTCAACACTTTCTCTGTCCAGTTTGAGATGGGATTTGAGAACGTTTCAGGTGGCAGAAGTCATTTGAAATTATGTGTTTCCTCACATTCATCCTGTCTGGGCTATTTCTAGTTGGGAACATCTGGATGAATCTGACAATAAAATTGATCAAGCCTAACCCAGGACAACAGTGGCTAGCATGGCTCAGCCAGCAGCATCGATCTGAGTCCTGGGGCTCCTGGCTGTGCAGCACCTTCCATCTGCAGAGGGAAGATCCTTCTGAAGCAAAATATATGTAACATTGGATCAGATCACTCACCCTAAAAATCTGACATGCCCTTTCCAGCAATCGCCAGTGGTGCTTCAGAAAAACATCTCCATTTAATATGGAGAACATTTCCATATTAATAAACCAAATAACTGGCTGTATGTGAAGGCTGTCTAAGCTGTTCTCCTTGTTCCTGGGCTTGACGAGCCTCTGCGGAGTGGTGGCATTGGTGGGACAGGCAGGAGCTGATCCAGCACACCCAGCCAGTGCCACAATGCTGTGCCAAAGAGGGCACAGCAGGAGTCCTGTATCCCAAAGTTAATCAGACCTGTTCCTGAAGTGAGGCATTTCATCATCATTTTCTTCTGGCTCAGCTACTGCACAAATGTTACGACTTTCTGACAGTATTTAGGTACTTTCATTTTGGATGCCAGCTGAAATTGGGAAGTGTGGTGGTGGGTAGAAATATATAAAACCTTGATATCATCAAAGTGAGAGCCTGAAAATGGGAGAGGTGTCAAGGCAGGTTAATTTAACAGCCTATTGGTGTTGGCAGCTTCACTCTTGTTATTCCCAGAGCCATGCACCTTCCTTCTGACCTCACCGACGATGCTCGGCTACTTGCAAGGAAGTAAACAAAAGGGACTCATGGGGACTTTGGTTCCATAGAAACAGCAGGGAAAATGTCCATGCGTGCCAAGTGGAAAAGGACTAAATCAGTGGGGAAGGAAATTTTATTGTCACAAGTTCAAAGGGGATGTTACAAACAAGACAGTGGGGGAAAAAAAAAGAAAAAAAAAAAAGGGAGAACTTCAGAAAGCAGTCCCTGAAGTCAGATCACAAAATACTACTAATGAAACCTTGCCTTAGAGCAGTTGTCAAATATGATGTGTTATTTACATCAACAGTGACTCAGGCAGCATTTACTATTTCCCTTTTAAACACAGCAGGACACTGCCTGCCCTCAGAGATTTGTGGATCCTAACTCTGCAGATGGATGGACAGACCCAGGGCTGGTGAATGGAAGGGAAAACAATGCACCGGGCAAGGGGATGGGAGAGCATGCAGACCAGCAACCATAGCTCCGCATCAGTGTCTGGTGTGAGGGAAACAAGTAAATGGTGGGACAGCTGTGGTGGGCAGAAAGCCTCGAGACAATTCTGCACTGAGGGGCTCTGCAGCCAGGTAAAACATGCTCCTGGTTCCCAGCTTGGCAGCTCTTGTAGAGCAGGGGACTGGCTGCGGTGTGATCCGGGCTGGTGTGGTGCCAGCAGTGCCTTGGGGCTGGGGTGGGATCGCTTTAGGCTATGCCATCTGGCCACGGTCCCCGGGGCCACCACAACCGGGGCATGCTGGAGGGGAGCAGGCAGTGCCAATGCCCCTTTCCACTCTGCCATTTGTGGGAGGGATGGCATCAAGGCTGACTGGCACAGCCCATAGGGGAGTCCAGGGCAGGGTCCCCCGAGACACAGCAGGCTGAGTCTGGTCATTGTATCACATCCTAACAGTGGCAGCATTTGGGCAGCACAGATTTGTAAACAGGACAGAATATCTAAAGGTTCAAAAGTGGAAATATCTGAAGACTGTGATGAATTTCACTGTGAGCCGAATACAAACATGACTTTGCATCTCTGAGAAGGAGATTTAGGATTACAAATGCAGACGGATGGTATAGCTGGGCCACTGATAATTCTTTTATTATCCATTGCCTCCTCCAGTTGTGGAAGACCTGCATAAACATGGGAGCAGCAGGAACCTGTGTTTCACAGGACAAAGGGCTCACTATATTTAAGTGCCACTGATGGCAATGGTTGCATGCCATTGTTACCGTTGCATACTTGTTACTGTACGCTTCATGAAGGCTGTTTAAAGGTAGTCTTCATACCCCCTCCCCTTTTCCTGAGATCTTGAAAGGTGAAAGAGCAAAGTGCTGTGAATGAGAGGGCAGCCCTTGGGTGGGCTGTGCCCTCCAGCTTGTGGAATAGCACCTGACTGGGTGCCTCCTTCCTCCAAGGAGCCCTGAGCTCCTCACAACCCCACGGAGCAGTGACATGGTTCAAGGGATCAGCAGGGAAATAAAATACAAGGTCCCTGTGTCTCCTGTTGCCATGGAACTGCCACTGCTCATCCAAGATAGCCTAGAGAAGGCTTTAGAAGTAGTAATTAATTTTGGTAAATCTTCCAGACTGTGTTGCTCCTGCTTGCACCAGTCTGGTGGCAGTCTACAGAATCTGCAAGCACCTCAGTCTAGACTCTGAAATAAAACCTGCAGGTGTGCATGTATGAGTTGGTTTAAGGGTCGTGGTGCTGAGGTTTGCAACACGCTGCAGCAGGTCTGAGTCACAGCAGCAGACTCCATCTTTGCTGACTGAAACTCCACCAAAAGCATCTTCATTCCTGTAAAGCTGTAGAGAGGACTCTTACCTCTCTTGGAGGTTGCTCCTGCTTGCATACTCGCAAGTGTGGACACTCACAGAGAGGGCACAGGAGTAACTTTAGAGGCTCCTTTTGATCATCAGGCTTAAAGACATTTGATTTAGGGCTATGTGCTCTGAAAGTGAGAGGATATTTTCCAAATTATTCATGCCAAATTCACTCTCCTTTCACCCTCACTGCAGCATACGTGACTGAGCTTGTTATCTTTTCCTCTCAGATGATTATTTGTTCACATTACTCATTGAAACTTTGTGGCATCATAACACCCTCCATAAGGATCTCTAAGAATCTCTACCACAGTGTCAAAAGCATAGGCATGTGTTTTGCAGCGCCAGACTCTTGGAAAGTTGTTTTAACAGGCTTCTGCTTTCAATTAGCAAGTAAACTCCTTGGGGCACGAGTCTGGCTTCCCGTCAGTCCTGGCAGGCACTCTGGTACTTTCTAAGCAAATCATCTTCATTCTCATCTTCCTACTCAGGTTGGCAAAAATCCAAAGATAGCATAGATTTCAACCACCCCAAATTCCCTATCTGAAAGGCATGTTAGATGTTGGTGTCTGGGGCTTGTCCTACAGAGAGGAACATCCCTGCATCCTATCTTCAGGACCGCTCCTCATGTAACATTGCATTTGAAAGAGGGTTTTTTGGAATCATGTCTCTCAGCAGTGCAAACGAGATATGAGAAAGATGAAAATCACAACTCTGTGACCATCACCTGGCTAGGCTTCTCCTCAGCTTCTTCAATTTACTGAGCTGCTGATGCAGTCAGGTCTCCCAGTGCTTGCTAGAGCTTTAGCCAATTCTGAACTTGCCTGCTGGGATTTTTGACCCCTCCCATCCCCCATGCATTTGTTTGAAGAGATAACTCTTTATACATATATATATATATACTTGCTCTTTGGACAGTGGGGAAACCTTTATTGTTGTCTCTGAGCTTCTGCAGCATAAAGTTCCAGGATTCCTCCATTCCCAGCTGCTGGATTCAGAAAGCTTTTCCTTTTCAAGCTTCCTGTTCACACAGGGTGGGGGTGGGAAATGGGGGATGAGGGGGGAGGTTAGGCATTGAATAAAAGGAATTAACCATTTCCCTTCTCTGACCTTTGGGAATTTCCGTATGTGAAAGTGGCAGCTTGTGTGTCTAAGAATTATAAATAATGGGACCTTGCAAGTTACTGAATGGATGTGTGACCAAAGACCACAGGCTGCTCCCTGAGCAGGACTGGGAGTGAGGAGGGCAAAGGGGATAAAGAAGGAGCAGGAAAGGCTGTAGATACTGGAAGACCACATGTTTTATAGGAATGAAAACTGCTTATTGTGCTTCAGAGAGCTCGTGCAATTGCAGCTTCCCTCCACTATGCCTTTGTTCATCTCCTGTTCTCAGTACACAGCAAAAAGGAGGCCAGGAAGTAAGTTTCCATGAGAAGCTCTCATGACTCAGATCTCCCTCCTGTAGGGTTTCATCAGTTTCCCTAGAACAGGGTCACCATCCTGAAAGGAAAAGAGCCATCCTGACTTGTGTTTAACTGTATGTGTATTTAATAAACATAGCGTGTGTGCACACAATTCTTTCTAGGCCCTTAAAATGGACTTGACAGTGCTTGAAAGTGGAACTTGCATTGCTGTTTTTGAGAAACCAGTGTGTGTGCTCTAAGCCACCCTCACTGCTGGTTCCTGGGTGCTAGGCAGACTCTCAGTGCTCACCCCAACAGGCTCACAGCCACTCCTGTGGCACACCAGTGCACACACGCACAGCAGGGCCGTGGTGGTAAATTTGCACTTACCAGCACCCGTTACCACTGTTATTTGTGAGGAGCACCAAACATCCCTTCAGGGGCACCCTGGAAAACTGGTGTGGGAGTAACAATTCTATCCAGGTAAGTTTCTGTTCTCACTTTTTGTGCTCTTTCCCCCTAAGCCATAGGGAAATTTGCTCTTGAGCTTCAATTTCTGACTTTTTCCTAAAGCCACCAAGGCTCATGGGCAAGTGAGAGGGGTTATATAAGCCTGGAGGGTATGCCAAGCAGAAAGGAGATGGCAAATACTGGCAGTTGATGAGGGTCAGCAAGACTGGTGTGAGTAGCACAGATGGGGCTTCAGGCATGACTTCATAAAAGCTGGTCTTGGCCTCCCAGATATGACACCCATTACTCAGTGCTCCCACAAACACACATACAAATGGTGGGACCTATTGCAGAGCTTCAGGCAGAGTGAGGCCACAACCCCCTTTTACTTTAAGGCAGCTGTCTGGGATCACTGAACACGAGGCACTCACTCTCTGAGTTTGTGTCACATTATTTCATGTGCCTGAGAAGTGACCCAAAGCTAAGCATGCACCTTTATGCTGACACCCAAAGCACACTCAGCTCTTCCTTCTCCACCAGCGACGGCAGAGACATTTCCTAAGAACAGGAGGGAAAAAAGACCTGCTCATACTCACTGCTGGCTGCAATTTACAAGACGCAGAGGAAAAAATATGCTGCTCGGCAGGGCCCCTGCTGCATCCTGTATGGCATTTCTGTGGAACTAGCCAGGCCCATCTGTCTAACCGTTTACAAACTGTAAACCTAACAGGGGTGACCTACACCTGGGGAGTCCCAGGCAGACATGCTTTGCCAGGATGACAGAACCAGACCAAGGATGCCTTATTCCCTGCCAGGCTGCCAGAGGATGGGGATGGAGGGAAGCGGGTGGCCTCTTGCCTTGTAGGAAGTACCAAAACTGAATCACTCAAAATGCATTTAGGGGGAGCCTCAGGGATGGTTTGGAAAAGAGCTGCTCCTCAACCTTTCTTTTCTTCCTCTGCTGTGGGGATGATGGGACAGCTAAGATGGAAGCTTGTTTTCACTCTGTAGCTGAGCATCCCTTGTCCACTGTCTCCCTCAGCACTTTCATCAGTCTGCAGATGTGACAGGGACCAGCCTGCGCATCAAAGGCTTGTTAAGTTACTGTTGTGCTGTGAAAGAGAAGCAAAAAAATCCTGTTGACTGTGACAAATTAGTGAAGTTCAGGGGTGGCACTCACCCTTTTATTGGAGAGCTGCTTGTGTATGTGCACTGCTAAAGGGATTAAAGCAGCGTGTGGCATGTTTCTGGTTCTGACAGAAACTTGAACACGCTCTAGCAGAGCTATAAAGAGAAAGGCCATGTCAATGGCAGGAGGGCCGAGGAGGGCTGTGAGTGATTAGCCACACTTGGAAGGTACTGGGGGTTGTGAACTGTACATGGAGTGTTAACTGTCGAGGTGCTGAATCCTCCAAAGCATTGTGTTTGCAGCCAGAGGAGCTGGCTTTCTTTTCCCACCTGTGTTTTTGGACACGGTGTGCTCTTGCAAGGCCTCTGGTGGTGTTGCCTCCTGGAGAAGGAGGCTCTGAGTGTGCGGCTCAGCCCCTACTGCAACGATCTCCTCTAGAGATGGAGAGGGCTTTGGGGGTAAGGGGTATCTCCATTCCCATTCAAACCTTGCTCATTCAGCACAGTCCAAAGTGAAAGCATCAGGTCTTGATATCATACAAATAAATTAATGAGATAAAAAAAAAGTCATAATTTATTGGGAGGTAAGACAGTCACCATGCCTAAAGCTCAGCATTAATGTGGCTTCCAAAGCAAGTTGATCATGAATAGGGGGCTAACTTGTACCTGGTCACTCTGAACCTTTAGATTTCCTAAAGTTTTCAAGAAAATAGCCCTATTGAATGTGGCACAGTGGGAGCCTGCTCTGAGAATAAGCTCAGAAACTAACCCTACAGCCTGATGCACAACCTGAATGGTATATTCCTAAGGATACCTGCGCAGTACTAGGAACACAAATTACAAAGATGAAGATGTTAAGATGTTAACTTGGCACAACAGACTTGGAGAGATGGGACAGATATGTCTGGAAGGACTTCATGTCAAGCACTGCTTTCCCCAAATGTACCCCTAGAGCAGGATTAGCCAGGAGTTCTCCAGATGAAGGGGGCAGGATCCAGCCTGGTCATTCATGTCCTGAAATAGATTTACATCAGCTCTCCAGGTTATCAGAGCTCACAGCCAGCTGGGTCCAGAAGAAGTCCGCAATTGAAGAACTGTAAAACTGGAGATGAAATTTAAGTGGAACAAAACACTTCAAACCTCCAGGAAAACTGCTAAGAAAAAATTAATAGACAGCCCATTGGGTCAATGAATTTGAATCAGAATGAATAACAATTTTTAGCTGCTGCAAGACATAAAGGCATTTCAAGAAGTCAGCAAAAACTCATCATCATGTATCACACTTCCTCCTGCATGATAGTATCAGTGACAGCTTGGTAAGTCTACCTGGTTTCCCAAAAAGCAAAGATAAAGCAGAGATTACTAAAAGACAGGGGACTTGGTGAAAATAAGGAAAGAAATCAAACAACAATCCCTAGGAGGAGCGCTCAGGGAAAAGAGATAGAAACATGCCTGTTCAAAATAGAGTAAAGTAACACCAGTGTGAGAAGTGACAAGAGACCCTTAGATAATGCCTCAGAAAAGCAATGCTCTGCTGAGGAAGTTGAGAGTAATAAATTTTCCCAGTAGCAAGGTGTATACTGGAGACAGGGTTTTTTACATTCTTGTGAAAATATTTGAGATTTCAAAAATGCTATTATTCCCATTTATGTCAGAAAAAAAAAAAAAGACACCTTTGGAAAAAGATAATGAGAAATAATCCAATTTGTTCTTTCCTTTCTGTTGCCTCAACACAAAAATGAGAACAGGTACACGGTGGACTGAGATTTGGGTTCATGTACTAGAATGAGGTGAACGCACTGACCTCCCAGCCACCAACCCATTTACTAATCTGAGAAAAGTCTAGATGCAGCTGGAGAGACTGAAGGGTTAAAGTATGTCAAAGAGTGCTCTGGGCTCCGCATCTCTCAGCTTCATGGAGCAAGAAGAACCAGAGCTGGACACCTCCCAACTTGTCTGTCCTGAGTCCTGACAAAAGCAGACCACGGCAGAGGGGAGCAGGTCAGAACAGTTCAGAGCACCTGAGCTACAGGGACTCAGGAATTTCAAAAGCACCTTGCAGTTAGCTAAAACACATGTAGGGTTTTTAGCTAGTTTTCACCAGAGACTTGGAAAATCTACCCCACAGAGTATCTTGGAACTCAAATTGCTCAGCAATTTTTTATTTTTAATGAATCATCATTTGCACACACAAAATTTGAAATATTTTCAGAATTTTTTCATCCAGTTTTGTTTCTGGCAGAAATGTTTATAGTGAATCACTAATAATAAACAAGGAGAGACACTAATAATATCCTAAATTCATGAAAAAAAAATAAAGATATAGGGCGAGCACGGACAGGAAACACCAAGCATATAAACACAAAAGGACTAGAGACTGGGAAATGCCTTGCACGGTAAGAAAAGACATGGGAGATGCAAGACAAAAAATTAAATGCACTAATTGCATGTTTAAAAGGTTTGTGATAGCGGATTCACCAGCCAATCCATTGTACCTTTCAGTGCCATTGGAGAAAAGCTCATGAACACTGGAAGAATGCTGCTATAGTCAGCATTACTGAGAAAGGCTGAATGAACACATGTCCAGATGCCTTTTGGAGTTTTGTGCAGTTTGTTTTTGTGGGCACCAAAGGAGTGATATGGGCAAAATTAAAGGAAAAGAGGCCTGACCATTGACCTGAAAGATCAGATGCTGACTACATTTTTAAAAACACTCATCAAAGAAAGCACAGGATGGAGGAAATCGCTCATTGTTTTTGCTCATAAGAAATCATTTTCTAGCCTTCCTCGCAAATTTGAAAAGTTAAAATACTAATCATCCAGGACATCAGTTAGCCAGAAACACCAGATGAGGGAATTCCTACCCTAAGTTGTGTGGAGAAGGAAAAGCAATGAATGGCCCAGGCCTTGACAGTAAGTACAGACCCCTTGTGAAGAGCCTTCAGGGCAGACACCTAGAGCCAGGTTCAGACATCAGGCAGTCTTTGAAGACATCAGTGTTCAGTGCATGCTTTTGGCAATGTTCCCAGAAGAGATTTGAAAGTCTACAAACTACTCTTCATTGTTATATAAATTAATTACTCCACAGAGCACACATTCCTACACTTCCAGAGTTATGAGTTATATGTTCAACTGGTATGAAACTGCACAACCAGTAGATGACTTCTTTTCCTTCCTGTCTAATTCTCCTCTTTTAAGTAAACGTTATTCTAGTCACTCAAATGAACCCAAATGAACTGGTTTACACTAGCAGTCAGTAAGCAAATAACTGGGCTTTGAGATCCTGAACTTCCATTAAGCAAGACGTTCAGGTGGATTAGTATGCCATTTCACTGGCTTACCAGTAGCCTCAAGCTTTTGATAAGCAAGTGATCTGACCAACACTGAGCTATCAAACCACAGGCAAAAAAATTCTTGCAGCATTTTGAAGTCTCCCTTGGGTGCTAGTTTCACATTCCTAACAAAAAATATTATTTTCTGGTATTTACTGAGTTTGCTTGCTTTGGCACATTACATTAAACCCCTCAATTCCCAAACTCATATTTACAATATTAGTTGGGAAGTTTTGAGAAATGCACAGGGGATTGCCAGCTGCTACAGAATTGGGGCAACCCTTGGTTTCTCCCTGGATGTGGAAAGTGTCAGTGAACATCCCTTGTCCGCTTATGGTCTTCCTTAGATGCCTTCTTCTGTTGCCTTCCCCTGCTCCAGCGCCATCCCACTGGATTTCACCCAGTCAGGCTTCCCAGCTGTCCCACACGCAAGGCACCACCCATGGCTGCAGAAACTCTGGCTGCCTGGACTCCCCAGCTGCCAGGGCCAGTGTCCGTGCAAGCTGCAGCAAGCCTTCCCCCAGTGATGCCTCATCAGACCTCGCTGGGGGCCCAGAAATGGGGCCTTCCCCTAAAGCCCATTGTGTCCAGCACAGACCCCAATCATGTCAGCTTCCCCTCAGCAGTGTCACATCAGCTTCCCCACAGCAGTGTCACGTCAGCCCTGCCAGGGCCAGCTGGGTGAGCCAAACTGAATTTAGACTCACTTCCCATCCCCACATGCAAACCATGAGTCAGGGTGCTCACATCACCCGCCTGCTCCAACCTCCCACCAACCGATCCCAGTGGAGGGGCGAACATGCCATGTTCTGCCCTTGGGATGCAGTGCATCTCCTCCCTACAGCTAAAACTGAGCCAGAGCTACATCGTGCTATGAGAGAGGGTAAATCGAAACAAAACCTCCTCCTGACATATTGCGTGTGGTCAGCCTGACAACGCTGCACTCTGTGTACATGACACACAGCTTCCAGGGAAAAGTACAGGAAGAGGTTAGGGATGAGAATCCCTGCGGCCTGCAATAAAACAAGAGGCTCTGGTTTAACAAGCAGAAAATGTTTCTCAGCTACACAGCACATACCAGTCTATGAGACGTCTCATGTGCCAGAACCTGTAGCTGACACGGCAGATGACGTGGATTAGTGAAATAGGCATTAAGGACGGGATGGGCCAGGGAGCTGGGTGCATTTTGTAAAAGATTGTAGGGATACTGCAAGTGGGAGCTGAGTCTAGCCAAATGTGTTCACCATGAGCATTTTGGGATCTTTCTCCTGCAAGCTGGGCTGAACATGGATGTTTTAGCTGGGAATGTGCTCTTCTTCCCCCACTATATGGATTTTCTTCACCAAGCTGCCTTTGAGGCATCTAGTCAAGGAGTAGTTAACCTAGGGATGTCAGGGAAGGATAGCAAGGACACTTGGATGATGGGTGTTCCGGACATACCCCACTCCCAGGGCACAGCAGTGCCACCAGTCACATACATTAGTGGATGTGACTATTAGTGGCCTCCTGGCAGCAGAGGAAGGGCACCTTCTTAGAGCCCTCCTTTGGAGCAGGTGGTACAGATGCTGTCTGCCACTTGGCCCTTGGTCCCTTCTGCCCAGGCCAGAGGGCTTTCAAAGGAGCAGCTGCTTTGAGCCAGGCTGGTTGACTCTTGCCTGCTGACTGAATGGTGGCATTGATTTTGGTGTCCTTCATGGATCTGACATCTGCAATTGAAAGTCCTGTGACCCAGTGAGTGCACTGACCCTCCCTCTGCCAGGGGCAGCTCCCAACACTGTCACGGGCAGTGCTGACCAGCAACACTGCCTGGAGGGTCTGGCTGGACAATGAGCCAAGGCAGTGTCTCTGCCAGCATGTCCTGCACAATTTAGGCAGGACTTAAAGTTCACTTCCCCAGAGACACTGAGAAGGGAAAACAGACACAGGAATACCTCCAGCAGTGGAACGGCGGGTAAGCGGAAGATCTGGGAGGTGCAGTAGGAGGTCAGCCCAGCCCACACCACTCTGTGCACAGCCCACGGATGGGACCATGGTCTGTTTATCTGTAAACAGGGGCACTGTTCAGCACAAACATGCAATCAGCCTGAGTTTGGGAAGCTTCACATCCTTCTTGGTAACAGCATGATAGAAAATAAGACCTTGGCTTGCTGCCCTGAGTACATTGCTGAAATGGCTGGGTGAGGAGCTAGGAAGAGCTGGAACAGAAAAGTTGAGCTTTGATTTTCAACACTGGTTACCTCAACAATGTAATTTGGGGCAGTCCCAGCAAGACCCTTGGAGCTGGGTGTCTAGGGAGGATGCAGAGTCCCAGGACAGCTCTGAAGAACTGCTTAGCACCCTGCTTGCTTTCTGGGAAAAGCTGTCTGTAACATCTCAGGTTGCACACTTGAAGGTGCTTTCTGTTGAACATAGATACTTACAAGGCATCTATTCCTCTTGTTATAAGAACCCTCACAAGTCCCTCTCCTCTTTAGAAGTCAGGCACAAGTGTCATCCCCGTCTGACAAGTGGGGACATGAAGCACAGCAGGATCAAGTGATCGTGCAAGAGCCAAAGGCTAGACCTCCACTGGTACAGCTGCCTAGCACAGATCAGAGCCATCTGTGTGAGTCCCAGGATGTATCTGCCCCAGCAGAAGAGCAGCATCCATTCCAGTTCTCATGCTAGGGAGACCAAAGCCCAGTCTATTAGTTAGGTGATACTAATTCATGTAACCCTGTGTGAGCCCCTGCTCGTTTTCACTAAATGTGAGCATATCTGCATTAAAGGACTGTCTGTACTTCACTGGCAGTTGGCAGGAGCAGAACAGCACCGAGTTCCCTCGTGCTGATGCAGAAATGACATTTCAGTTTCTAGCTGGTGAGAAACTTTCTACTTACCATCACAGACACAGACAAAAACACTGGACATCCAGCTATACAAATACAGTAAAACCTAGGCATGAGTGTAATAAAAAAACCCTATGATACGATAAAGCTTGCAATCCTGTCCCATGGGTTGAGTTAGTGTTTTCCCTGCAGCAATTTCTTTTAGTTAGCAAGCTTTAAGTTATAACTTGCACTCATTAGATTCGCCAAATGCTGATAATTGGCTCTCTTAACACTCATGCACAGACAAGACCACAGTGTTAAGGTTTCATCTGAGGCATCAGCAGCGCAGCAAACAGCAAGGGACATAACACTGACTCCTCAAACCTGTGAAAGGCTGAGGAGGCTTCACAGCCCCAGATCTGAGTGTTGATACAGCTATCCTCTTGCAGTGACCTTCCAATTCGCCACCCACCCTTTACCTGAGGAGCCCTTCTGGGAGACAGTCTGACCAAGGTGCATCCAAACCTAGGTTCTTGGTGTCAAAAGTGAGAATCATGCTGGTCACTTACTTTACAGGAAAATCCCCACTAAACCTCCATTTCCCCTCCTCCTTAGGAACATCTTTCAGTGACTGGCTCACATTTGCCACAGTATTTCTAAGAGGGGCCTGTGAGCTCTGCAGTTCCTCCCCGGCAGGAAGCCAGAGCAGCACTGTGGTCTCTCTGCCAGGCCTTGAGGACAGAGTACGGGACGGGGGTTTTGGGAGAAAGCAACCATATTTTTCCACTGCACATGGGTTGGTTTATTCCCCACTCTTACTCCACTGGAGAAGTCTTTAGAAGAAGAGACGTGCATGAAATTTGCCTACTTACATTTACCTTGGGGAATCTTTCCAGACATTGTCCCCAACAGCATCTTATTTCTGAGACATTAAAAAGCCACCCTATTCAAATGCAAATCAAGTCCTTCCTGACAATAACTGTTGAGTAATTTTGACGTCAATACAAGCACTCTAGCCGGACGTTCCAAGAATAGACCTAGTGTTTGGGAACGGAGCAAAAAGGAAGCGACCACAGATAATACACAGGAGCAACTCTTTAAAGGAGAGACTGTGAGGGGAAGATAGCACAGCTGGGGGTATCAGGTACCAATGCATCAGAGGTTTAGAGCAAGGGACATGCATGGAAAGCTAGACTGGAAAAGGCTGAGGCTTCATCAGACCTAGGGTGAAAATGCTGGGGCTTTCATCTTAGGTGAGTCCACTTGCCTATATCAAGCAAGTGCCAAGCTCTTACCCTTAGGCTGCACTTTGAGAAAGATTTATACATCTGAATCTTGTTTAGGTGTCTCTGCTCTGTGCTGTGTTATGCAATGTGCCCTCCGGAAGTTTTCTTCTGCCAAGTGTGTGCTTTTAGGCTCCTAAGGCTGGTTGCAGACACAGAACTTGCTGCCTTCAGAAGAAAAGTCTTTCAACCAGAACTTGATACCAAAAAGTACATTCAGCCACAACACTAGCCCACCCCAAGCAAGAGATGCACACAGCAGATACGGCTGATGGGTTGATAGAGCAAACTGCTGGCCCCCCTAGGCTCCACAAGGCAAACAGCACGCTCTAGATCTGAAGTAGACCCCTTAGGAAACATGATCCAGCAGAGATGCCATTGATGTGCCTGCGTGATCAGAGGAATACATGCAGGGCTTCCTGAGTGCTGTGGCATTTGAGCACTATTTGGAATACAATGGCCTTTCTGCCTGTTTTGGAAATTTCTGACATTCTAAGTACAATTGTATTTGTAATGGTTACATCTGGCCTTTCTGATCTGCTTGCTCATCAGACAGTAGAGAGCCCTCAGGTACAAATCTCCTCTTAGCTTTGCCCTGTTCCACTACTTCATCTTGTGCTAATTAATCACTGAGGGCTCCGAGCTTCATAGCATTAACCCATTCACATCTGAAAAACTTCCCCTTCCCATTCATAATAAGTTGTATATTTATCTGCTAAGGATTAAGTAATCAGTGAAGCCTGAAACCATCACATTATGGTAGGCAATTATTTTATCACCATTCTTTTGCAAAGCTGACATCCAAATTCTCAAGGCAAAGCTGTGACAGGTGTGGGGAATAGACATGGTTGTTCAAACCTTGAGTTCTCCAGTAGGTACTAGCAAAAAATTCTTCATGAAAATGTTTTCTCATTATTTCATCCAAGTCCAAGAATAACCTCAGCAGTTGGAAGCCCACCTTTAGTCATGGGTAGAACCAGATTTACATTGTGAGCGCCCTCCTGCCCATTTCTAGGAGACTACAGATCCTCTCTTTCTGATAGAAAGTGGCGTGGTAAAATGCTAACGTGCTGAACAAAAAGGTGTCATCAGTCAGTTTATGCCCAGTGAAGAACAACTCATCAATAGATGCCACCTGCTGTTCTTTGTGGCCTGCTTCTCTTCCATATCCTGGAGGACAACATCACATGTCTACACCATGAGAGAGCTGCACTGCAGATGCTCTCAAACATGTTCCCTTCCTCCCATATATTTTCTGTCAGCTGTGGATTTCTTAGAGGGGACAGTGAAGACATGGTTGCTGGGGCATGCAGCCCCTGTTCTGTTGCTGGCTTGTGTAATGTGCTACAGACCATGGCACAGAGTGACCACAGAGCTGCACAACCTCCCAACCAGCCTTGGCCCTATGTTCTCACCTGAATGCTAGTGTTCCCATCTTGGCTGTGCACTGGGAAGAGAAAAAGACCTTATGGGTTTCCTATTTCGTCCCTCCTTTTATCTTTATACAGGTTTGGAAATATTTCAGTACATTTAAAGGCAGGGGGAGCCACGCTCTTCAGTAAATGTAGCTTTATCAGGAGGGAAAAATGAGAGATGCAGTAAACAAAGTGCACAGCTGCTGAAGCACAGTGGACATATGGACCTCAAAAGAAGTGCTGACCTCACTGTTTCTCATGAATATGATCTATATTGCTCACACGGAGAAGGCTACTGTCAGGAAATGGAGCACCACCTAACTCTGCTGCGGATCCTCCTGTTGGCTGCGGAGTCCCTGGCAGCTAGACCCCTGCCTTGCCTTTGGGCAAGGAATGACATGGGCTGTCCCAGGCTGGGGGCTGGCTCTGGGTGCCCGAGGCACTGCCTCATGCACCCGGGCCTCTCTGGGGTACGGCCAGGCAAGGCCCTACCCCGCACCGGGCTCCAGACCTTCTTCGCCCGTATCAAGAAGAGGGAAACCAGCTCCTGAACCCTTGGCTGATTTTATCTGGACCCTGCAGGTACAGAAACTATCCCCAGGCTTCCCTAGCCCAGGCTTACCATCTTACAAAGTTCACTTCCCGTTTAAGGTGGAGAGACATTCCCGATATTCTTCAGACACCCAGTTTCCTTCTCTGGGACACCTCCAGAAACCTCTCATAATCTTCATCCTAGGGTGAGGCCAGGCAGACCGGCATGCCCAGCCAGCCATCCCCAGCGCTCCCTGCCGCACCCAGGCTCCTTCACTCGCTGCCCACGGCCACTGGTGCGTGTGGCATGCGGCCATCGCTCCCTGCGGGGTGCCACGCTCGCAGGGGAGCCGCAGCGCCGGGCCCAGCCAACACGGGCGCCTGGCTGCGGCAGGCTGGGGCAGCGGGCAGCGCGCCGGGCCGGGCGTACGGCGCAGGAAGCACCTGCTCCTGAAGTGACGGCTCTCTTATCTGACCCCAGTCACATCAGGTGGCTTCCTTGTTTGCCTTGGCAGCAGGCCCCCGCGGCCCCCTCCGGCTGCCACTGGCGAGCTGCTCCTCCGCTCCTGTTTTTTGTTTTTTGTTTTTTTTTTTCCCTCCCGAAAAAAAAAAAGCACCCATTGATCTGAAGAGAAAAATGCCCAGCGACATTCCTAATGCACACCTCTGGCCGCCACTTTCACTGCCTGGGGCAGCGGTGGGGAGCAGGGATGAGTGGCATAGGATGAACCCTCTCAATCCTACACTAAAGCTGTCGATGTGCTTGGCCACCGTCATGCAATGCAGATTCCTCTCTCCCGTGAAAAAAACAGAGGATGAGGACCCCTGTGCAGGGGCCGTGAATGGTGGGCGGCTGTTGGACCCATTGTGAGCAGCGGGAGAGGGACACAGCGTTCCGCAGACCAAGGGTCGCCACGTGGGGCCATGGCTCCCTCGAGCCACAGCGTCAGGGCTTTAAAAAATTAAATCAATGCTTGTGGTTCCTCTTCCTTCCCTCCTCCGTCCCTCCCTCGGTCTGGATGACTTACTGAATGACGGCTGGTGCCGGCTGCAGGGCGGCCGTGCCGGGGGCCTCCCCCAGGCAGCATCAGGGGAGAGCCCACCTGGCCACACCGAGGTGCCTCATGGCATCCCGCCACTATCCCGGGAGCCAGAAGCTTTCAGGAGCAATTCCCCGCATCTCTTTCCAGCTCTGCCCCAGGGGCAAATCACAAAGCTGAGAGGAGCGTAGGCGTTCGTGCTGATCTGCATCTCAGCCACAGAAGTTGGCCGGACTCCAAGACGGTGCCGTTTTCAGTTTGACATCCACCTCTTAAATAATCTTCAAAATAAATTTAAGGTTAGATATTGGTGCATTGAAATGTAGCACTTCTGCTGTGTAAAGATAAGAACAGACTCAGAGTACACACATATTTTAAAACCATACCCTGGTCAACAGTCCCCTGTAAGTTTCAGATGTATGACAGAAATTGTTTGGCATTGGATTTTATGAGACATGCAAAGAACAGTGAACAGTCTTGCAACATATTTCCCTTTTTCTTTTTCTTTTCTTTTTTTTTTTTTTTTTTAACTTTCACCCTCCCTAGTCTTGGACTCTTCTGAAAATAATCTCTCCAGGTTTGCAATGAAAAAACCCACAGAAGAAACTTTTCATACTTAATGTACTGTGCAGAGAGACCAATAAGATAATAAAAGGGCTGAATATTCATTATGTTAATCAAATGTTAATAAACCATGAGATAGTGTGCAGCTCAGTCTGGCTCTCATCTCCATCTTTCTTCCTTTCTTGTTTGCTTTCTTCTCTCCTCTCTTCTCTTCTTTTTTGCTTCTCCTCCCGTCCTAGGAGCAGTGATTGGGGAAGCTATCTTGATCAAGATGACAAACATTCAGATTGAAAGCATTATTTATTTAAAAGAGTCCTGCAAATAGTAAACACTGTCAAACAGATGTGCAACATCTGTGTAGTTCAGGCAGTTGGTGAGTGTTTCTACTCCAACCTTGGGGAAGCCTCAGGTCCAGAAACAGACAATAGTCGATAATTGGAGAAGCCCCAAGCAGTTGTGTTCAGCTATGCCATGTTCAAGACATGAATAATTAAAAGTGAAGACTACCTCACACAACTGTCACCTTAAAATGGAATAATAGTTATGTTTGGGCATCAGTCAGCCTCACAGTTATGTGGACAGTATTTTCATTTCACTGTATTAATTATGTAAGAAAACAAAAAAAAAAAAAACAAACAACAAGGCAACATGCTCATGATCAGTAAGAGCAATGGCTTGGGTACAATATCTGTAACCAGAGATGCACCAACATCGTGTGTCTCTAGTTTCAGATAATCACCTGGTGTCAAATCCTTTGTGCTGGGGGTGTGCCGCAGAGCAAGGGATAAGAGACTAAAGCAGTGTGCAGTGCTGAAATACAACCTGGCAGGTGACCCTCTTCCTCCCTCTCTCTCCAGCAGGATCCTGCCTTAGATATACCATGTCTGCTACAGGAGCAGGCTTCCTCTTTGCCTCCTGCATGAGTAGCCAGCTAAGCAGTCAGCCAAGCAGTTTTACTCTGAACATGGTGTTTTGTGTCCAGGCAGCTCTGGGATGCCTCTTTCATCAGCAGCCTGATGGCTGGGGCTGCTGTGTGCCCTTGGTCCCTGAGCTGGGCAATCCTCATGCTGGGGACAGTCAGCTTTAGCCCCCTCTGCTCTGATGATATTTAGGCGAGCACAGCATTGGTCTTGTTCTCTTTGGGCAGAGATGAGACCACTCAAGGAACAGCACAGACACAGCCTTACAGTTCTTGGAGGTGTCCATACAGTGCAGTAGCTCCTCAGTCCCCAGCGCTGGTGGCTCAGGGTCTGTCAGCATCACAGTCACGGGAGACTTGGTCTTTCTCTGCTGGCTGAGCTCTGGGTGGCCGGGTCAGAGCTGCCCTGGCCTGGGCTTTCATCACATGTCATGTTGTGGGAGTCACTCAGCAACTGCCCCGTGGGAGATGAATATTAACCTCACTAAGTATGGCTGGAAAGGCTGCAGGGTCACTGCAGCAGTGTCGCAGGGTTGCTCAGGGCACGCCACAGCAAAAGTTGAGTTAGGAAGAGGTGGGCTGTGTTGGTGGCCCCAACAGGCCACCAGGCCCCAAGAGAAGGCACAAGACTTCTGCCAGCCCAGAGGAGGGAGCATGCAGTGCCACAGCTCACTCCAGATGTTTGTATGACTGCAGGCACCAAGGGACCACCTCCAGCCCTCTTGCTTCTGTCAGGGCAATCCAGAACAGCAGTAAGATCCGAAAGGCAGCAGTGGTATGCCAGCCCTGCTTGCTTGATCTGCAGCTACGCTCAAAGAAGCTGTGCTCCCTCTGAGCCCCAAATTCTGAGTGTCCCTTTCTATGGAGAGACAGAAACACCAGCTCCTGCAGGCATGCTGCCTCCAAAGCCCTTATTTCTTCTCTGTGACCGTGCGTGTGCCAACTCTTCACCCTGCCTCTTGACAAAGGTCAACAAAGCACGGACACCCAGACTCATCGTGCTGCTGCCCCACACTGCTGCAGGACTGCTCACTGAGCTGCGCTCACTGGGACTTCCCAAGCAG
The DNA here is from genome assembly GCA_013400175.1 of Phainopepla nitens. Taxonomy (NCBI): domain Eukaryota; kingdom Metazoa; phylum Chordata; class Aves; order Passeriformes; family Bombycillidae; genus Phainopepla; species Phainopepla nitens. Next base: position 80,796 of record VXBQ01005248.1, read on the forward strand.
CAGCAGGGAGTTTTCATCACGCCATCTGAAACCAGCAGAGTTTTGCTTTCTGGATCCTGGGTGTTTGCTCCACTCTGTGAGACCAGGAGCTCTGCCAGGAAAGGTCCCTTTCTGCTGGGGAAGCTGCCTGCTGGGTGGGCAGTAGCAGACTGTGAAATAGCTACAGTTTTAAAGATTGTAGCTTGGGAATAGGCAGTGGTCAAGAGATGGGAAGGAATTGCAGTCTCTTTTGTACTGAGGGACTTGCACACTGCCTGGCCTTTGCTAAACTGACCCCAAATGAATATTTCCCATTACTCTCAGCCTAGAACACATAGTGAAGCTGATCCATGTGGACTTGCCTTAATTTGTCACTGGCATTAACCTTCTTGGCTCTATTTTCTTTTCTCTCCCACTCTATACAATCCACTTCACTGCCCATTCTTCCCTTCCCATCAGTTTCTGTCTCGAATCTGTTGTATTTTTCATGTGGTTCATGCTGTGTCCTCACCACCGTGAAGGTAAAAACAAAAATCAAAAAAAAAAAAAAAAAGGAAAAAAAGAGAAAATAAGAAGACCTCCCAGGAAGATGTTTTCAAAATACAAGCATCTTTTTTTCATGCAGCTCCACTGCTCATAGTTATTTTGGGAAGAAATCAGCCCTATCAGCTCTACATGTCTTTCAAATGTGTAGGAATCCAGGTGGACGGATGCCAGAGCATTCTTAGGCATGTATGAAAGCTGCTGCCCAGGATGCCCCCCAAACCCCTGCTCAGGGAGGCAGAAATGCTCCTGCCTTCCTTGATGCAGCTTCCAACCAGGATGAATATTTTAAATGTCAAGGTGTTTGCTTGGAAACCAGTGCCAGTCTAGCTTAATGCCCATGTGCATTGCCTTCACTTTTGCCTGTCTCTGACAGGCTGCCTGTCGAAGGCAGAGGTGGGACTACAGTGTTCCCTGTGGGATGATGTTAGCTGGTGGCTCTGCAGTGGAGCAGCTTCGCCTGCTTGTCTAAACAGAGCAGATAGCTGGGTACCAGGGGCTGAAGGAGGCTGCTGATGTGAAGCTGGGTGCAAGCCTGTGGCTGCTGCTGGGGAGGGCTTTGGCATTTTTCCTTAGGCAGGTTTCTGTGTTTGTTTTGTCAGAGCCGGGGTGCTGGTGATGCTGTGGGCACAGTTCAGGATATCACCAGAAACTGAATTTCTGAATTCATTTGTTGAAATAACAAAGGCAATTCCCTCTCAGCATGCCACATTCCACCCACTCAGCTGCACTTGCTGAGGCTGTGGGGCTCTGCTTCCTCCAACCCATCCCCAGAGTCCCAACTCTCCCCAGAAGCAGTAGGAGAGCAGCAGATACCAAGTTTCTTTGCTCACCGGGGCTGGGGACTCCTGCCTTCCTCAATCCTTTGCAGAACACAGGAGAAGATGAGAAGCTCAGCCTGTCCTGATACTCTTACAACATCAATCAGGTGCTCCCCCAGGGAATATTTCCACAGCAAGAGGAAGGGGATGCAGCCATAGCAGTTCCCTACCCAAGCTAATGTCATGTCCCCAGGGACAGAGACAGCTGCACTCAGGCCAGGTCCACCTTGCCCATTGTAGAAGAGTGCAAAAGCAGGCTGGAAAGGAGGAAGCAGGACTCTGCACACACTGACTGAGTCACAGTGCACAGCTGCTACAGGAGGACTCTCTTTTGTAAGCAAGACAAGGCTCCATCCCTTCATGAAAACGAAAAGCAAGTACAACTGCTTTGGAGGACATAGATCATGGAGTCTCATCTGCATCAAGTACAGCAGAGTATTTCCCTGCAGTATTTCTCCTCTATCAAAAATGCACATACTTCTTTTCTGCCAAGCAGCTCCTGCCCTGCACATAACACACCCAGCACAAAGTGACTTAGGAAAGCTCATGGGGCTATGTGGCATTGAGCATGTTGTGATAGTCAAGATGCAAGTTTCTTGGCCATTGTGTGGGATGTCATATTCCCTCTTGACACATGTGGTCTTGATTCACCATTTCTCATCCCATCATTCTACTCCAGAGGCTTATTTGTTTTGTCCCTCACAAGAATATGCTACTGCACGTTTAAGCTGAGAAAGCAAAACTGCTGACTCAACAGCTGCTGGATTTGGGGAAGGGAGGGATATGCTTTCAGTTTTGACTTTTAACCACAAAATGCACATTGGATTCTTCCTGCCAAAAGTGACAAGAAACAGAGCCATAGGACTTTGCTGGAAACAGAGAGAGAAAGTAACGGGGCATATATTCCCTGATGCTTGTGTTTCTCTGGTATTTTCTGGTAATAGCAGTGAGAGGAGGCAATGGATTAGGCAGGAGAAGGTACTGCTGTCCTCCACACAGCTCAGCAGAAGAGGGCTACAGCTAAGTACATACAGTGAGCTGAGCAGTAGACTTGAAAGTAGACTGAAGTCTACTGTATGCTTAGGCCTCCTGCTTTCATCCATCTTCTTGGCTGCTGTTCCAAGTCTCCCTACCATGCCTTGGAAGATCTGAGCTTTCTGCTCGGGTCTGACCAGGTTGGTGGAAAGCCAGCAAGAGAGAGCTCAGCATCAAAACTGATGTTTCCAAACCCTGCTCATGAAGGGCTCATGCCCTGCTCATGAAGGGCACTACCTTCACAACTCCAGTGCTATCCAGCATACCCAGTATTACACTCAAATATCCTGGCAGGAGAGGTGCCTACCTAGCACATAGCTTGTGCTGTGATCTTGGCCAAAAAAACACCTCCCCACCAGATTATTAATTCAGGACCCACTAACACCCACCATTCTGCTTACTGAGTCTAACACTTTTTTACTCTTTCCTCACTCAGGGAACTGTGTGCCATTTGGAGGCAGAGGGACCACATGATGTATGAGTAGGGGGGGAGCTCTGCAGGGCTGCTGACTTGGTGTAGGGCTTTTAGAGCAGTTTGTGTCTATAGATGAAGCTTTGCATTCAAACTCCCCAGAGATGCCTTCCTGTCTCCATGGCAGTCAAGACCTATGGAAAACACAAAGTCATTCACCCAGTGAGGATGCTAATGAGCTCTGATAGACTCTGTGTCTGTATGGATATGAACATGCTTGCAGACTTTCTTTCAAAAGAGGAGCAATACTTTGTTAGCAGGAGAAAAAGCTGCTTCTGGGCAGCATGTCCCTGACTGCCTCAGACAAGGTAGCACTACTCAGTAGGAAATGCTCTTTTGGATCCATTTGCTCTATAAACAGAAACAAGGAAGGAAGGAAAGAGAGGAGAGACGGACATGGTGGATGTATCAAAAACAAAGAAACCCCTTAGAGCATGTATTTTTTTTCCAATTTATGGTGAGAGCTGCTTTGCAGATCTAGGGCAATGCTTATGTTTGGTAGAGCTTCACCAAATCAGTGCAATTTGAGAGTGTACAAGGCTGGATCCCCAAGGCTCACTCCCATGGGGAATGTGGAGGTTCTTCAGACTCAATCAGGGCTTTCTACTACAGTCCTCAGCAGCAGCACAGGGTGGCTTGTTGCCCCACAGCTAATGAGGGACCATGCCAAGGCTACACACTCCAAGGATGGAGAAGGTGCTTGCTGTACATCTTTTTGTCCACTGAGGAGGAAAGGGAGCCTTTCCTTGCTCAGGTCTCAGAGGGGCTTAGTGATTACACAGCAATAGGCGGGGTTATTCTGGGATGGAAGGAGGGAGAGGGACCAGAGTTTTGTCATAGCTCAGGAGTGTGAAATGATGTGGATCCTTGTGCCCTCTGTTCCCCTCATGCAGCAGCCCAGCAATCAGGTGTAGCCAAGCCACACGTAGCCCCATCCCACAGAGGAACATTCCCCATTGTCCCACTATATTTTTTTCCGCCATTACAAATTTTATTACCTCAAAGGTATGGAATTAGGAAATGAAAGATGTGGAAAAATTCCTCGGACCAAAGCACTCATTTCCACCATTTCCACCTTGCCCTGGATTTCCTTCTCGATTAGTTCCAGTGGTGTCCTTGGTTNGGGGGGGGGTGATTAATCCCAGCTCTTCCTCTGCTAATAATAAGTGCAGAGCATCAGCTACATCCTTTGTTGTTGTTATTTTCTCTTTTCATTTCCCTTTTTGGGGAGAGCTGAGGAAGGGACTCGATGACTTTGGTCCAGTCTTTGCCAGAGGGGTGGCCATAGACATAACGGTGGTGGAGAGCACAGATACCTGGTGGGCTCGCATGGACTGACCTCTGCCCCAGCTGAGGCTGTGAACTGAGCTCCCTGTGCACCTGTTCTGGAAAGCTTTGCAGCACCAGTCGTGCCTGAAATCCTACCTACGTGCAGGAGATTAGTGTTTCCTATTGGCAGGGAGCCTTTGGGAGGTGCAGGGCCATGCAATAGGAAACACAAGGCATAGGGACTTTGCTGGGAATTAGGCCATTTTTTAGTAAATCCTTCAGTCTCTTGGGCTGTTGATCTGGCACCTTGCTCCTCCATGAACTTCTCCTTACAAATAAAAATTATTCCTGGCCTTTGGTTTCTGTTTTAAGCCAACACTGAACCGGAATTGCTCTTGATTTGCACAATTTAATTGAGAGAAAGAGGAAGCACGCTGTTTATTTAAGGACAAATGCCAGCTAAAAAAGAGGAGGTTGAATTATCAGTGACCATCAACTTTCACAGATAAAATTCCAGCATCTAGATCCACAGTGCACTATGTTTTGAGGACTGCAGAGAAAAAAAGTCTTGTATGTGGAAAACACCCCCCAGAAGAAGAGCATTTCAGGGCAGAAGCAGAACTGCAAATGCCTGGTAACACCTCCTGGTAATGGCTGACGCAGTCTGGGCTATGCATTAGCACACTGCCTATGAGGAGAGGGCATCGTACCTTCTAAACCTAATCTGTCTCTTTACTGAAACACCTGGTACCTGAAGTATATCCTGCTATGCATATGCACCTCCAGTTATCTCTTCCCAGTCCCACTGTGCAATATTGGGATACCAAGCTCCATCCAGATTGGCCCTGATGGTATGATGAGGGAAGGATTGGGCATGGCTAGCAATAGGAAAGTGAAAGAGGAGAGAGATGGTTGGTACCACTAGTTTCTGCCCCAGGCAGGGGTGAAACAGGGAGAGGAAAGTCCAGGTTCTGAAGGGAACAGATTTGTATTTTCTGTGAGATCTTGTCTGGGGAAAGACCAGCTTGTTTGGGGCAGACTGTGGCCTTAGGCTGTTCTTTCACAAGCTTTTAGGCCTTCCTATGTCTTGGAAGTGCGCTGACAAACTAGACAGGATTTAACCAGGAGACCTAAACTGAAGAAAATAATTTGCTTTTTCAGTCTGAATGTAGCAGATATGCCTTGATTTCTAATGACATTAGGTCTCTGGAAAATGGGTTCAAATTCTGAGAAGTCAGAAGAAGTATGTAAGAAATGTGTCGTGCTTCCCACCAAAGTTTTCTAGTCATAAACTGGTCTAGACATAAACAGATAAAAGCAAAATAGTCTGACAAACAGGATGAAATTTCCAACTTCTTTGGAAGAGAAAACTAGACATCCTTGGCAAGGTACATGGCCTGGAAACCACATATTCCTCTTGTAGGGCTGGAAGTGGCTAGAAAGAGTGAGTAAGGAGAACACCAGCAGCCCTGAGAAATGGCTTGAGGAAGATACCACCATCACAGCACAGGTTAGAGCTGTTCCACATTCCAGTCACATCTGGATTTCACTGGAAAGGCATCTTCCAGCAGTGAAATGACCAACCTTTCTCAGGGATCTCTATTTAGAAAATATATTGATGGTGCACTTATGACACTGCCAGGCAGGAAAGTTGTGTATATATGATTCCCATGTAAATGCAGAGAAACATGTACCAACAAACATTGTGTTCTATAACTGCACATTCCTACATATCATACAGGTCAGGTTTGTTAGGCTGAAAGATGGGGACAAAGAGTGATGAAGTATAATCCAGATTCACCCCTGGTCATCTTTGAAGCCAAAAGGAAAATAAATATTCAGACCTGCTCATCTGATTTGGTCTAGTTTACAGAAAACAAGTGATTTTAAATCTGGGTCCAATCTGAGCTTCCTTCCTGGGAGAGGACATTTGGAATGAGTTCCTGCCACAATGCTGGCAGCACCCAGGAAAGTTAGTTTAAGTTAGTTTAAAGCAATAGCAGATGGGTGCACATATCCTGACACTAATCCATGCCCAGTGGCCACCTGTTTACAGCTGTAGTGTCTTCTGAGTTTTTCACCTGAACAAATGTCCCTGGGATTGATAATTTACTCTTTTATACCTGTCCTGTGCAGTGGGAGGGAGGATGCAAGCAGGAACATCACAAAATTGCTGCAGGATTCCTTGTAAGGCCTGTTTGCAATACACAGTGATGGTTCAACTTAAGTTCCTCTGCTGGCATGCAGTGTCATCAAAGGTTAGGAGATACAACAGCTAATGTCCCCACAGGGGTGGCATTTGCATCAACCTCTGTTGTCTGCTACAGATATGCTGAAGAGGGTGTGATTGCAACTCTCCTCCTTTTTCATGCATCTCAAAACTTAGAGACAGTGATGAAGTCAGTCAGTCCCTTCCCATTTTTTATTACCAAATGTAGTTCAAGTCAATTCAGTAAACTTGGTGGAATAATTCCACCTTTAAAATCAGTATTGGGAATAGAATCAGGCTAATGTGCGTTTTTCTATCATGTGCTAACTTGCTCTGCCATCCTGTGAATGAACTTCTTGTTTTCTTCTCCTTGATGAGACAGTTCCACCTAAACCAGGACTGGACACTGAAGTAAATCTGGTAGGAGAATACACTTCCCGTTTATAAAAATATCCTTCCTGTGTGGAAGAGCCCTCTTCCTGCAAACACTCATCTGTGTACAGCATCCCAGACCTGTTTCTGTGTGGACACAGGCAGAGCCACTGAGAGCGGGGAGTACAGCTATTACGGATATTCCATCAGCCTGAAGCACCAAAAACATGAACATATGGGTTGTTCCACCTCTGGAAATCAAACACAACCCCAAGCAACCCCAGTCTGTGCTCAAGATGCCATCCTTCTGAAATGAAGGGCTTTATCTGTGGCTTACAGTTAAATCTATCAGTGACGACTTCCGGAACCAGTGTCTCACTGCCATGAACTTATTTAGCCAACTTATACACAGTGTATCCGTCTCTTGTGACTTGGTTCTGGTTCATGGCTCACACACTCACAGCAGCTGAGGATTTGAGCTGTATGCACGAACTGACAAATTAAAATCAAATCTCAAAAGGTGGTGAGCTGTATGTTTCTATTAATATCCCTCACTATGAGTTTTTCCTGTAACTTCTGAAAGGACCTTCGTCAGGCTGGGTGTATTAATCCGCTCTCCCCTCAAGTGGCCTCTCCTCCGATGCACATCAAGNAAAGCACTCATTTCCACCATTTCCACCTTGCCCTGGATTTCCTTCTCGATTAGTTCCAGTGGTGTCCTTGGTTCAAGCCTTGGAGTCATTAAAGTCTTTTTGAAGCTCTAGTGCCTCACACCAGTTCTCATTGCTCAGCAGAATGATGCATCAGGAATAACAAAGTCCACTTTGATCAACTACTTCCATCCTTTACAGCTGCTTCTGGCGGGGCGGGGGGNTGAGCTGTATGTTTCTATTAATATCCCTCACTATGAGTTTTTCCTGTAACTTCTGAAAGGACCTTCGTCAGGCTGGGTGTATTAATCCGCTCTCCCCTCAAGTGGCCTCTCCTCCGATGCACATCAAGAGATTAATGGTGAAAGGACTGTGCCCCTCCATCTGCCATGACTCCCAACAGCAGCCCGAGACCCTGCCAAACTTCAGGGGTACAGACAGACTTATTCAATAATAAGTTTATGAAAGGCCCATGCCACAATTTCACCTTTCCCCCCTGGTTTCATCATCTCCCTCTAACCCTTTAAAGATTTCCTCTGCTTTGTATCTTTCCAAGTCCTTTGGTGCCTGTGCAGTGCAGTGTCTGCAATAGCTCCTCACAGGCTGTTTTCCTTTCCCTCTTGAATGAGTCCTCCTTGCTCTGCCCTATGTTGGAAGTCAATATTTGCTGTCACCGCCTAGCCAACATGTCCTGGCACCTCACCCCAGGTCTGAGTAGCACTCAGACGGTTAATCTGTTATCTTCTCCCCCACCACGACAATGTTCATTTCTGCAAATTCTTGTTGCCATTCAGGGAGCTGGTGACTTCACTGCACCGGCATTTATCACTTTATGGCCACACAGTTTTGAGAAGTGCTGGTTAGAAGGCAAGGTACTGGGTCGAGGAAAGTTCACCTGCCTGCGGCAGTGCCCGCTCTTTGGGTCTTTTCCTGCCTATGTCACTTCCCACAGTTCTCACTGGTGTCCCAGGCTCCCTAAACACTGCTTCCCTGTCAAAGGGCGGCTGTTCCCTGGCTGGGGGCTCCTGCTCGGAGGTGGCAGGGCCACGGGCAGCGAGAGCCGCCGGGGCCACACCTGCCTTGTGGGGCAGGTGTGCTGCAGCAAACCCTGCCTCTACGGCCCGAGTCCTGCCGCGGCTGCGGGACCCCCCAGCGCTCTTCCGCCCTGCTTGCCCAGATTTCCTTCGCGGGGAAAACAGGATACAAGCGGAGGGGGAGGGGAGCGGAGCGTGCCTCCGGCTCATCCTGACACGGAGGTGACAAACACAAACATGCCCAGCTGTACGGGGAGCGCCCCTGGGTCCCACGCTGTCTGTCCATGTCCCTCTGCTGAGCCCAGGGAGAAGCGCGTGCCCCGAAATTCGGCACCTGTGTTTTGGCTTGGGGCCAGCAGTACAAACGCCCCCTTTCAACTTCTCTTCCTACTCCCCAGTTTTGAATAATTGTCACCCCAGTCCTAGTAGCTGATGATTTGAAGGGTGCTCACCCTCAGTTTGCCAAGCAACATTGCCGTGTTCACTGGGCTCAGCAGCAGAGCTGGGATGCAGACAAAGTCCAACCCCTTACTACCCCACACCTAAAGAAATCGAACAAGTTGGCTTAAGGGAATCAGGGACTGGCCTGTTAGATGCCATCTGTTCAAAGTTCATGTCATGCCTGAGTCTGTTGACAATGTCCAGGGGAAAAAAAGGAGAACCCAAGCTTCACATTTGCGTTAAGATCAGAGGAGTAAAAAGCAGCGTGTCTGTTTTTTGCTACTCAGGAACTGTGGTGTCCTCAAAAACAAACACAAGGGTCAGATTGGGTAAGGCCTATTTGTGTAAAAAGCACTTTGCACAGGACAACTGCACTTTAACACCATTCCTGTAAAAAAGGAAGGAAAAAATGGCCTAAGCATTTGAAGGAAAAACACATTTCCTGTAAGGAGGTTCAGGCAGTGGAGATTATACCTCTGCTTCTTGTATAGTGGTGTATTTTAGCCTCAGGTATGACTGCCCATGTGGAAGGGCAGGAACTGTGGTGTCCTCAAAAACGTGGCACATTTCCTGGTGACCTTTGTGCTCATCATCATGAAATCAGCTGATATTATGCTGGGGTTTCAAAGACGCACTCCCATCCCAACCTTTGCTCTGGATTTGTGACCTTTATTCTACTTGCCACACCTGAACCTTTCTAATCCTGCCTAGACTCTTGCTCAGTCCTTCCTGGACACCTGACAAATTACAGCTTGGCAAAGGAAAGGCACCAAGTTTACTTGCTGTTTGTTCAAAATGTCCAGGATAACTTCTGCCCTCAAATCCTTCTCTACTGTTCATAATTGTGGAACAGCTGGTGAATCCCCTCCACTTGCTCCTGGGTAGAGCATGAGGGGCTAAGCTGGCCCTGGGCACAAGAACCTGCATAACTGTCCACAACTGGGGCCTGGGCATGGGGAAAGAAACAAGAAATTTGCTTTAGAAAAGACATTTTAAAGCTTACCTCAAATTGGGGTCCCACACTGCTGAAGCCCTGCCAGGAAAACAACCCAATATATGTCACTTTTAACTCCAAGAAGAATTCTGTCAGAAACAGAAAAAGGGCTTTTTCTTTTTTTCTTGGATTACTCTGAGAAGTATAGGCAGCTATTTGGCAGAATGGAGATAGGAGATAGGCAGGATAGGCAGCCAGCCTCTCCTGCCACAGCCACAGAAAAGAACATAAACACCTCGATCCTATAAGCAAAGAGTTGATCCTTGCTTGTGCTACGCTAGTTACGAGCAATTAGGATAGATATTGCACAGAGTCTGGATTTTAATTGATAAAGAATGCTGGAGGGGTGCCTCCTGCCTTTTACATATACAAGGGATTTCATCAAAATTCCTGACCACATTGCTACATTGAGACCATCCCCCAGCTACTTTTGGGAAGTGGGACAATCTGAAAAAAACATGGAGAGAAACATCTGGGAAGTAAACTGTCCTGTCCAAAGTTTACATTTCAGCTCAGCCCAAACCATTCAGATAAAATGAGAGCTGCCTCATGTTGTTAACCTCAGAGGCACTTGGAATCAGACATTTGTGTCAGATCCAAATAAAATAAAAATCAATCTCAAAATGCAGCCTAAAATGCAAATTAAACCAGAATGGAAACCAGTTGTTTAAAAGAATAATCATATATAGAAAGGAGGAAAACAAAAAAAAAAAAAGAAAGCAGAAAAATCATGTTACTAGCTTGAGGAACCTTAAGAGGTTCTCCATAATTTTTTGTATCCAAAAAATTGAAGTTTTTACTCCCTGCAGAGCGAGGTAGAGAGGGGCTCTGTGTTGGCTCAGCTCATGCTGCCCTCAGCTCAGCTGTCCCATATCTTCCTGGGCCTTAATGACTGACACCTTTTCCAAGAGGCTGAATGAGCAAGACAGCAGTCCCAAAATTTGGAGCCCAAGTTGCACAGTGCAAGAACTAAGATAATAGTCAGAGTACCTTTACCTAAGTGAAACCCTGCCAGGCTCATGTCAGTGTAAGGTAGCTTGGGCTGGGGGCTCGCACCAGGCTCTGCACAGGTATGGCTGCAACAGGGCTGCAGCCATGAGGCCAACAGCTCCATTGGGGTTACATGGAGCAGCGTGGTATCCAGAGCAAGCAAGCTACAACAACGTGGAGCTCAGCATGGGCAGAAAAAGCTGGCTCAAAAGCTGGAAAAGCCCATGGGAGCTTAGCTCATGCTGAGCTCCACGTTGCTCCAGCTTGCCTGGTACATTGGCCAAGCCAGCCCAGCACTGTTGCTGGCAGGTCTGCATTGTGTGGTGGTGCTGCTGGGGTTGCTCCAGTGTGCAACTACTCTGAGGTGCTCGTCTTGCCATCGGGCTTTAGTACTCGGGAGGTTCATCCCATAGCCCTCTCTCTCCCAGATCTTTATTGCCCCTACTGCTGACTTTATGAGTTCTATTCTAGAGCCAGGGTTATATGAGGACGTACTCTGAAGGATCAATACTTCGAAAAGTACATATCTACACATCTACACGTATGAAAATCCAGGACTAGTTCTCCGCTGCTAACTCCACCCAGATGAAACTTGTTGGTGTCATTCCTGACTGATGTTAGAATAAGTAAAAGCAGACTTGAGCCTTCAGTGTCTGCATTCTTAGAATAATTTCTGTTTTCCTTCGTGGAATAAATGTTTGAATTAATTGTTACACTTGCATAACATTATGCTGAAGTGCGTTTTTTCCACTGTAAAATTTGTAGATGAAAAAGCAAAGTTAGAGTGAAGTTATACAATAAAGGACCAAAGAGAAAATGTATGAAAGGTCTGCAGAAAATACCCCCACATAGCACATTAGAAGTGCCAAAATTTTAAAGTTATAAAAACAATAGAAGAACTACGAATATTAGGAAAATATTAGAAAAATAACAAATATTAGGAAAAGTATACACCCTTAATGCTAGCCCAGAATAAAGCCTGAACAGGGAAGAGTGTGAAAGAAGTGAACAAATAAAAACTTACTCTAGGACTTTTCCTGAAAAACGAGTATCAGTTAAGTATGAGTTGCAAACACTCCAATGCCATTATCTCACTACAACTATTCCTGGAGCAGGTGGAGAGCTGTGGGCTGATCGAGGTGTTGGTAAACACGATTTCCTGAGTGTATCCATCCAGCAGGTGCTGTGCCTCTGCCCTCCACGGGGCAAAGTGCAGAGCTGGAGGAGGACAGGGCGATACGGTGCCTTGCAGCTGTGCTTCGTGCCTTGGCTGACACTCCCTGCTCCTCCTTCTCCCCCAGGAGGCAGAAGATGCTGCTGCACTTCCTCACAGCCAGGGTTGGGTATAAGGGACAGAGAAAGGAAACACAGCCCTTCTGAGGCCATGCACTTACTCTGGCTTACATCAACTATCCTTATTTACCTACGGTCCCCCAGGCAGGCTTATGAAAAAGACCTGTCTGCTTTGGCTGCACACTTGAGACACATCCTGCACACTGCTTTCCCAGCTGGGCCCATCCCATCCCGGCCAGTGACTCAACTGTGAGAGAGATGGAAGTGTCGCATACCCCATCATTCTGAGTCACCAGCTATTATTGTCCCACGCAGGTGGACAATGCTGGTGAGAAGAATTTTGCCGGAGTTGCCAGAAAAGGCAGGATCACCATCTCCACAACACAACTGTAAAAATAGACACTTCTCTTTGGGAATCCCTACTTCAGATTGATTTCTAGAAGCTTGTGGCCTCCTGACAGAGATGGGATTAATTAGTCTTGACGAAAAAGCAGCTTAGGGATCATGTCCTGGCAGTAAACCTTGGGGAAAGGTATATTTGGAAGTTCTGTCTGGGTTCAGGTTGACTTGCCTTAAGCCAAGCCCCACAAAGTGTGTGTATCTGGATGCTGTATGGGACGAGTGCTTCTACAGAGCAGATCCGCAATATCATGCTGTACATGGTTTCAGCAAAGCTGCCTTTGCCAAACTGAAAACTTCCCGATTTATGAACTTTGATCTCCTTGGCAGACAAGCATTTCAGTGCTTAACGTTTTGCAAGAAAGCCCCGAGTACACTGGTTTCTGATGACATCCCCTGCATTTTAACTTTGGGAGGATTCTTTTCTGTGCTCTCCAAACGTCAGTCAGGAGTGCCCCGAGAGTTCAGGAGGGAACAAACAGGGCCATTTCCCCTCCAGGTGCTGGGCGCTTCCAGGCAAACCGAGCTTATGCAGAGAGCACAGGGGGCCGCGGAGCCCAGCCCGGGCCCGTGGCCTCTCCGCCAGCGGCTGCCTACGTGAGTTCCCAGCTCCCTGCGGAGGTGCCAGGGAATCCCGGGCTCCCTTTCCTAGGGCAAGGTTTAAGTCTGAAGCAGGTTTTGGCTGCGGGCTGCTCACGGGTCCCAGCCGTTTCCTGAGGAAACGGAGGCTGATGGCACCGCTCCGCCGCGCTCGGTCCCGTCCTTCCGCAGGCCCGGGCCAGCTGGTGCGGCACAGCCGCGGGGCCCGGCCCGCACAGCTGCGGGAGCGCCGCGCACCTGAGCCCCGCACCCGGCGCGGGGGGTCCGGCCCGCCGCCCCCGAGCCCCGGCTCGGCCC
>VXBQ01005248.1:94266-144159 GCA_013400175.1 Phainopepla nitens
GGCTCGGCTCGGCCCGGCCCGGCCCTCGGTACCCCCCTGGCGGCCGCGGCTTCCCCGAACCCGCCCGGCCCTGCGGTGTGCCGGCCTCTGGAAACACGGTAAACTCCCGGCAGAAGCACAGGCAGAGTCCTCCCCTGTGCCTGCCGGAGCCCAGGGCAACAACCTCCTGGCTGGAGAGAGGAGCGTTAGCCCCGGCACCGTGCCCCGCGCCTGTCACCCCGAGTGACCTTAAATCCGCTGCAGGCGCTGCCTCACCCCTGCTGCTGCCTTGGTGTGGCTGAGGAGATCTCAGATTCCCCCAGGAGCCACAGGCTGGGGGAAAGGCTCACGGGAACCTTCCCTGATTGTACCAGGACTATGGCAGGATTCTGGCTTTCCCTGCAGTGTGTGGTAACAGCCACATAACCACTGCCAACCCCAACTCTGAGGCTACACAGACATTTCCCACCTCAACCCCAATGACCTCCTCAGATGTTACAGCATCCTACCTGCTTCCCAAGCAGAAACAAAAAGCTGCATCTCTCAGATGTCTCCAGTCAAGAAGAGACCAGTGACTGTTAAAACCTGTTTTGTGTCCCTGGCTTATGCTCTTCCTAATGGGCCAAACCCTGACATCTCCACACAGGGAGGTTTCATCCATCCCCTTCTCGTTGGTCATTTTGTGGGCTGCAAAAACCATGCTGCTGGAGCTACTGCTCTGTTTGCTGCAAGGTAGAATGCATCTTCCTGTGCAAGGCCAGTTCCCAGGTCAGACTGCACTCTAACACTCATTTACCACCCCTTGACTCTCATTAGTGTTTGCTTTTTCAGCAAACCTTCAATTGATGAGTGAGAAAAACAGATCTTCTTCCCTGCATCTTTTACTGTAGTTGAAAACAGCTCAGAAATGCAGTCAGGGAGCCCCTCTGAATGACAATGAGAAAGTCAGTTTGTGCAGCTGTGGTGGAACAGGACTTGTCTGAAACCAGGATAGGGGCAGGATTTACATTTTGCATTTTGTTTAGAGCAAAGAGCAGAGATGAATCTCATTTTAATTCCTGACCTGTTAGGCATCTCAGCTTCAACATTCCTCATGCTTAGGCAACATAGATCATCTATAAGGTGATCTCAGATCTGAAGGGGATTTTTTTAGTTGGAGAACTCCAGGGGGCATTCTTCTCTACCTAGCAGCTTTTGAATTTCATGAACCCAGTCTATATTTAGCCTTAATTTGAAGGATGTGTAGACTGGATGTCCTGTTGGAAACACATGGAAAACTGCCTGCTGACCTGACCCGTGCTTGCATTTCACCCAGCAGCTGCAGCCCGATTGGCGCATTAAACACTTTCAAGTCATATTCTCCTGTATAAAGAAATATCCTGAGTTGAGCTGGCTGTGAGCAGGAGGGGAAGTGACCTCTTGGATCAGTATTTATTGCAATAGTTATAAGAAACCAAGGAGTGACTCCATAAGGAGGGGCATGATCCCAGGACAATGGCTCTGGTAGGGTGAGAACCTCTCTCAAATCTCCCAGTTTGAAGAACCCCACCTGAAATGGCAAGAGCAGGGCTTGAGGGATTGCTGTTTCCTTCTGCCATTGGTATACTCTACAATCTTACACTTCCCACTTTCCTCTCTGTAAAGCAGGGACAGTAGCACCATGTTTTGCAAGACCCCAGTGTGGGTCTAACCAGACGGAGCTTGCATTATGCTGTGGGATTCCTCAGCAACTCAACCATGCATGGCTCAGAAGAGAAAGCAAATCAGTCACTTCTCTTAGCTTGCAGTGACAGCAGTGCCAGGATGCAGGTAGTGCTTCGTGAATCCTTCTGAGACCTTGGCCTGCACAAACTGGCACTTGGAAATAGTCTCCAGCTTGATCAGTCTGCACATTCACATGTCCACCTCCAGTGTCTGACCTAGAATTCCATTGTCATTCCACACATAATAATATCATTCACATGTTAGGCCATGGGCTTTTCAAGGTCAGTGCCATCAATATGTGGAAAGCACTAGAGGACAATAACAGGTTGATAAATCACATGGCAAATTAGGAAAAGGCCCTCAAGGGTTGTAAAATGTACCAGATCCACTTATCACAACCCTTTCTGATAGTTTCTGTGAGTCCCTGGAAGTAAACATCCTGCTCACAGTGCTAGGGTTGCTTCCTCATTGTGTGGTAGCAGGCAGCTGTCAATTCCAGCCACTTCTGATACAAACCTGACATTCTCCTTTCTTTCTCTTGACAGGAACAACTAGAGTCACTCCCTTGCAGAGCTGAGCAATCTCTTTTGCTTTCAAAGCTCATGAGTCACAAGTGAGGGCTCTGTGAAGAAACACTGCTGAATCTCTTCGGCTTGTCCCAAGATGTTTCCACTTGTTGAGGAATACATTTGGTATTGTCAGCTCGGTGTGCAGCTGAAGAGCACATGACCAGACACTCAGAGACACAGCAGGAGCCAATGATGCCAGGCTTTAGCACACATATACTGTGAGGGTATAAAACCGAGGGTTTCCTTTTTTTGGCGTCTCTCATTGGAGACACACAGCTCAAGTTGTTATTTTGTTGTTGCACCATGATTAATTATTTTAAGGATCCTGACCTCTGAGAGTCTGCTATGGGGAAACCTGGGGCTGAGCTGGTAAGGAAACCCGGTCTGACTGGGGTGGCAGGGGGGATTTGCCATGAAGGGGCCTTGGTCCCAGCTCAGGTGGTGCAAGTGTGACTGCTGAAGTGGCTCCTGGGTGGTCACACAGGGAAGTTTCCTTAACACCTTTCTTGCTTTGCTCCAGGGTCAGTAGCTGGGACAGCAGCTAGAGGTGCTTTGGGACTGTAGGGCATCGCAATATTTATGAGACAGCTGTAAAACAGTGATGTGGCTGGGGTAATCTAGAATCTTGGTTCCTCTATAGTAGTAAAATTAACATTGCCAGGCACTATATATTGCCTACTTTGTCAAATAGAAGTGTCTCTTGCACAGTTTTGTCCTGTGCAGCAGCTCCAGGCGTCGTACAGGAATTAGCACAACCAGTATGGACATGAGTGGCTCGATGCTACCTGGCCTCAGTGCCAAAAAAAGTCCCAGGTTCATTTAATTTAATAGTACAGATGGCTCCAGAGCTGTAATTTGCTGCCTCCTGTAAGAAAGGAACACAGACCTGTTACCTGTCCTAAGCATCTGATTCCTGGAAAAAAGGTGGCTCACCATTCAGTTTAACACACCACTGAGCAGCATAGGCACATCCAGCAAACACACTCCTTTCCACCCATCCTTGGGGTGGGATTCACCTCCCCTGAGAACAGCTCTGTCTCCCTGCAGAAGGGTGAAGGAGGACAGACACCTCCAGGAGATGGTTCCTCCCACCTTGGCCAATGCTAGGTGCCTAGTCTGAGTCTGGCTGAAAGGAGATGTTTTCTCACGGCTCATGGGCTGGGATATGCCAAAAAGCTGGCTTGTCCTCCAGACAGAGAACAATTCTCTCCATATGATATGGACACAGCAGACAAGTGAAGCATGCACTGAGGAAGAAATGGCCCAGTTATCTTCATCCTGTTAGCTCTGTTCCTGCCACACTGGGTCCAGTGTCACTTGGAGATAAAGAGCAAGTACCTTATTATCACCACCATGTCTGCCCTTGAGGGCTTATTCTTTCACCCCCTCCTGTCTTTGTTTCTTTCCTCCTTCCCTGATTTTTTTCTGTTGTCTCCCTACTTCCTACCATGCAATTCCCACTTCCCATATGGGTTTCATTCCTACCCTGTCCCCATCCTGTCTGCTAAAATAATCAGCAGTGAAACCCTGAATATGGTTGTTCACATTGTTTCCATGGGACTCGGTGGCAAGTCTCCTAGTGCGATGAATGAAGGCAGGACGCACTTCTCAGAGCCATTGTTTCAACTGTCTGCTGTCTCAGGAAAGCACTGCCAGCTCCATTTACACTTAGTCCTTGACTGCTGTGTTTTCTCCTCCATCTGCTGTGAGTAAGAAAAGAATCGGGTCCTTGCAATTTAAACAGTGTCTGCGTATTTGGTGGAGTGTATGCTTCATCCCCATGCTTCCCATGGGCCAGAGTTGATCCATGGGGAGGATGTCAGATGAGAGCATCATGAGGTGGTCCTTTGTAAGCAACCACAGACTATATTCACTCCCTGATGTGGTTGTTAATAGCAGGAATCTGGCTCATGACTGTGTAATAGGATTGATAAACCTGAATTGAGGCTCTCCTCCTCCCTGGAAGCCCTGATGTCACATTCATCACGTTTGCAGTTTTCAGTCAGCTGAAAACACAGAAGGAGACAGCCCACATGTGTTTGGAGGGAGCTGCATAGACATCTCCTAACTCAGAACAGCAGTAATGAAAACATGCTGAAGCACCTTTTAGCTATGACACATGGCACCTCCAGTCTGTGCTTTGAAACATTTTAGTACATGATCTAAAATTGCCCACAAGGAAGCAGGAATTATGGTAGATGAACCTGGAAGATATCAGTAGGATTTGCAGGCTATAAAATAGTTTCTTTTTGGACATTTCCGATTGTTTTAATAGCTTCCAGGCTTCCAGCATACAGAAACTGGCAGGACCTTGCCCAATATCTGAATAGCTGAACTGTACAGTTTACAAACATGATTCACAAAAAGAGGACTAAGTGGGATCTGAATACAGACGTAATAAAAGTGAGTATAAAGTGAGACATCACATCTGCTGAAGAAACCAGTTTCCTGGTAATTTAACAGTTCAAGTACCAGTTTTCTGGTAATGAAAAATTAAAGGCAGTGTCATTTGTTTCAGTAAGAACATCTTCCCATACCAGGAGAACAGCTTCCCATCCATGTTCTGCCCAGTGTTGCAAGAAATTTGTTCTGTCTGTTACTGCTCTTCCCCTTTTGACCCAAGTGGTGGATCAACGTTCCTCTGTTCGGTTTGTATATGCCTCAAGTGTGTAGATAGAGGCCCTGGTATAACACAGCCTGGGGGGTCCCAACCTCCTATCCTAAACAAGAGATTCCCTGAACACAGGAGAGGGTGGCAATTTCTTGAAAAATGCCAGTCCTTTCACAACCACAGATAGTCCCCCCAAAAGCTCTCCTACTTCCCCCCATGCAGAACCAGGCTGTGATGATTCCTCTGTGGGCACAATGAGAGGGTTTCACTCCTTCAGCCCAAGCAGGAGGCAGCTGTCCTATCCAAAGATCTCTGTGAGGCTCTCCCAGCTTCTGTGATCACAGTGTGAAGTCCTGAGGCCTGGTTCTAGGTTTATTTCTGATTTATTTCTTTTTCTGGGTTGTTTCTTGCTTTATCACATATAATTCCAGGCTAAGATTGCAGACTCCTGGGAGAAGGGGGATTCAGCAGCCAAACCCTTCTAAGCCTGATTCCTCTGAAGAAGGAAGACCTAAATTACTGTGTGTTGCTGTTATTTGTCACAGTCCCTAATTAGTCCCACGAGAGAAATAGCTTCAGCCTAACAGTTTAAGAGTGCAATTTCTCTCCAACTTCTGTCACTCAAGAGGTGGAGCATTTGCCTGAGACATGCAGGTCAGGAGAGAGAGAACCTCCTCCAGCTGGCCCTATGGACGATACCACTAAGGACTAGAGAGCGGGTAACACGGACAGCAGTCCAGTGGTTAGTGCTCCTGGGTAGAAAGAGGGGTGGATGGATTTAGACTGTGATAATTGAGCAGCTTGTGCTCTTTGTACGACAACTGCCTATTTTACAAATACATCAGGATGCACAGTGCCCTCAGAACATCAGTGGCATGGCTACAACATTGCCTGAGTGGGATTTCTGCAACACATGATTCAGTCTTGAAGGCTCAAGTCCTTTCCCAGATCGAAGTCCTTTTCTAGACCTAAGCCTAGGCGACTCAACAGTTTACCAAAATCAGGTTGCCTAGGGTAACTAGGTCCTTAACCACTGTGCTATCCTGTGTCTTTGTGCCATTTGTTATTTCATAATCTTTCCTAGTCTGCTGACAGTTTCAAAAAATCAGTTTGATGTGGAATTTAGTGGTAATTACAGTTCTGATTTGCTTTCCCCAACAGCTGGAGAAGGAGGTACAAGTACAAAGCACATATGTGGCATTGTGGGTGGGGAGGGAGAAATTCTTCTGCAGTGTTTGTAGACTAGAAATATGGCTGCCAAGAAGCAAGTTCCCAAGTGCCTGGGGTCCACATGTTGCATAAAAGCAGAGTACCATCTTGGCATGGGAAAAGGAACATTGCATGATGAAACTCAAAGTCTCCCCGAGTCACATTGTCCTTACCAGAGATGGAAGCCCAGGAGCTGCAAAGTGGTACCCCATCAGCTGCCTTTGCCACCAGGCAATGTATTTTCCTTTGACTGCTTTGAAAGCAAAGCCCTTACAGGAAACATGTGCTGGGTATACAAATGCAGTGTTTCGTTTATTTATGACACAAATGCAAAACCAAACAGACTTTCACAGTTCTAGGTCACAGATGTCTTTAACGAAAACCAGCTATTGGAATGTTAATAACAGCTTCTTGTATCGTAAGCAATGAGTCCACTCAGTCATGCTTTTAGGAAACTAACAGTTTCAACAGATCAACCTATTAATCACTTGGCCTCCTAATAGTTCACTTAAGGGCAGCTCTTATGAATTTGTTAGTGTGCTGTGCTGACAGTTTGCTGAGCAGTACATGCAAATGCCCCAGATTCTGCTCCTCTGAGGTCCAAAAATGACAGGGTCTCCTCTGGGATACTAATGAACAATCCATTTGACCCAAACTGCTTCCATTCATTCCATCTTTAGTCATTTAGCTAACTTGGAAATGCTCCTGTGGCTACAAAATATTCATCAGGGCTAAGAAGATGACAATTCATGACCCCACACCAGCCACTCTGGAAACCCAAGTGACAAGCTGGTGTAAAATATTGTCCCTTAGTGCAGTCAGGGAAAGATGATGATTTACATTGGCCATGAGAAAAACTGCAAGGTGAAATTGCTGTTTTCTTTCATTGGGAAGAGGCAGGTAGTCTGGGTAAATATTTTGAAACAGTGTTAGCCTGGAAAAATCATGGAGTTCTTGTAGATTGAATCCCTGTGTTTTCCTATGCATGGTCTGCTGCCGCTGCTCTGCAGCTTCATCCCTCAGAGCCCTCATGTCCAACTGCTTAAATTGATATGAGATGAAACAGACAATGACACCTGTGGGTTTTGTCCAATTTTCAGCCAGAAGCATGCACAGCACTAAACTGCACCATGTAAGCTCATTACTTCTATGTATTTTTAGACATTCTTTCAAGGTTAATCACTACTGTTGCCATTAGAAAGCCAGGAAAGATTAGCTACAGCTGGACTTTCCTCTCCAAAAGCTTCAGCTTCAGAAGTAAGCAAAGGTTTTGTGATCAGTCCTGGTGCATGGCATGGAATTACAGCTCAGAGAAGCTTTAGCTGTCCTTGCTCTCCAGTTCCTCTGCTGCAGCCCCGGGCTTAACACAGTGCCATGACTCCTCTCCAGGTCCCGAGGCTGTTGGTGGGTGGGTTGAGCTAAGACATGATGTTCCCCAGAGCAGAAGCAGGTACATGTCATGGTGGGGATGGAACTTCTGGCACAGGAGCAGGGCAGGCAGCTGGAAGCCATAAGTCTGATTGTCAAACCTTTGAATCAGCAGTAGGTGGCTGTGCAGAATGGTGTCATTTATCCTCTCTGCTAAAGGCTTGAGAAATGCCTGTAGCAATTCTTCATGGGAGAATACAAGGCAGATGAAGCTGCCCATTCTTTGTTCTGTATCTGTATCTTACCTACTGTAGCCTCTATTTCCCTCCCCTTCTCAGAACATGAGTAACTAGCCGTGTAATCAAGGTGACAGCCTGAAAGATATTTTCCCTTTATTCCTGGTAAAGGACACAGACTCATTTTTAGGACCATTTTGGACTTGTGTCCTCCAGCTGAAATCCGAGTCATGGCAGTGAGATGCTGCTACAGCAGCTTACCCAGGGCTGGGCAGCTGGCTCACAAGGAAGGACGTGCTTTGCAATTGAAAGAACACTGTCTAAAAAGAGCAGTGCAGACCAATACTCCAAGTGTGCACCCCCAGTCCTTTGCTACACCTCATTCCAACAGAAGCTCCCGTTTGTAATCAAGGCATTCCATTATTAAATGAGAGACCTGTGGCTAACAAGAGCTGATTACATGGTGTAATCTAATACAATACTGTTGTCATGGTGTACCCAGGTTTTTCTTCCCATCTCTACTCATACATAGAATTTACTGCCCTCACCAGGTAAGCTGGTATATTTTCTTCATCGCAACCAATCATATTCCAGTTATAGAGACAACATTACAACTTACATCATAATGCTGGACTGCACATTTAATACATGTGTCTTGGGATATCTGTCCCAATGGGACATAAGCACTTGTGCCTGCCAATGTCACCGGGAAAATTTTGTGCTTACCCCAAAGAAAACACAGTCCTGTAATCTGAAAATGTGTGTATGCACATCCAGTAGGAAAACCATCATCTCTTTCCCAGTAAGATCAATTCACAGATAATAATTGGTTCATGGAAAAGAAAGAGAGCATATGAGGATACAACTGCTGCAAAATGCAATGGTTTGCTACGTAACACTTATGCTTAGCCTGCTTTTGTCAAAGGTGAAAGTTTAAGAATGAAGCATCCTTGCCTCCCCATGCTGCATGAGAAAAAACAGCGTCACAGCCCAGAGGAGGCAGTTGTTTTTGTGCAGGGTTCCTGTTTGTTACTCATTTCCCCTCCTGTGTCCCAACACTCTGCCTCTTTAAAGCTCTTCCAAGATTCCTTATAGGAGAAGGTCTGCTGCCAGCTCAGAGCTTCCTGTTGTACTCTGAGAGAGCCTTATCTCTGCAATCTTCATGCAGACTGCAAAGAGGTTTTGTGTTTGTTTGTGTTTTTACAAACCAGGCCATTTCTATGGACTAAGCAGTCTGTCGGTACTAACTGTGGTGAGGCACTTTATCAGAAAAGTCATTAAGTAGATTTGTTTAGTTTGCAGCTTCCAAATAATTCTCTGCCTCTATAATTTCTGACAAACTAACACTGCCAGGTTGCATTATTTAGAAATCCTTTAAAAAGTTCTTAAAATGCCCCAGAGAGGTGCCTAGGGATCTGGCAAGTGAGTCTCTCTGCCTTTCTTTGGTCTGTTTTGTCTTTTGGTTTTCTAGCACAGCTCTCATCTCTGGGCCTCTACATCATACTTGTACTCAGGAAATAAGAGCTTCATTTTCTTTTAGTTCTTCTCAACAGTAAGGGCATCACTGCATTTCTCAGGTCTACTAAAAGTCTGTCAGCATTCAAAGTTAATGCAAAAAAAGGCTTCATTTCCTCGACCCTCCTTAACTTTAAATGTCTCCTTACCTCTGCACTTGTGAATCTCTGCATAGAAGCTGTATGAAAGTGAAGCTTTAAAAATATGATTGTATCAATAATCCTTTCTTAGCAAATTCTACTCTGGCACTGGATAAAGATGGCTGTTAATGTCTGTTCAGAGGCACAAGTATCCTTCTGTTGCAAGGCAATGATGTTACTTCTCCAGTGGCATCCCAGGCAGCTGCCAGCAATGGGATGAGAGCACTGGTGGTAGCTGCTAGAACAACTTTAATCCCAGAGAATTCAGCTTGAGCTTGCTCACAGCAAGTCACCAACACATGCTCCCTGGGTCAAACTCCAGATGCTAAATTTATTGAGAAGTAGGTGGCATCTCAAAGGATACCTAGGATTGGGGCCCCCAGAATGTTCCACTTATTGCAATAGCTATTGAGCATTGATATCCTGGAGCATCTGGTTCGTTAATGGCACCAAAGTGAGCAACAGCAGAGCTAGCTCTCAGGAAGGTCCCTGCCAGGGCAGAATTCAGAGCAGGGAGTCCTGAATCTCAGCTCTGCCCTCTGCCCATTTCTCTGAGGCCATCAGATATATTTCACACGTTTGGAGGAGGGCTTGTATCGGCTACTTAGAGACCTCTTATGCTAATGAATAATTATAGTCCTTCCCAGACACTCAGTCTATACTAGGAAAGGATTTCTCTGCTATTAGTTAAAATAAGAACAGCAGGGGAAGGCTTAATATCCTGGATCAGTTTTTCATGCAAGAAGAGCCAGGCTGAGCTCTCTTTGCTCTCCACATGAATCACACACTTGCTGTTGTGACTCTGTCTAGGAATGAGGTAAGGCTGCCCTGAGGCTGCTCTCAAAGGAAGAGCTACAGTGTCCCAGTGCTGCCATGGAGAAGGTGCTACAGTGTCCCAGTGTAGCCATGGAGGAGGTGCTTTCTTATTTCTGTTCTTCTGATGAAACTTGCAGAGAAAATGTGGTGCACAACTTGATGAGTTTATCACCTGAGATGCTGCAGTGAATAGCTTGGGCATGCTCACAGCTTTGGTATCTGCAGAGGCAGTGTTATTTACAGACACCAATACAGTGACTCCAGAGATGGACAGTTCAAGAGAAGTTGTTAGTGAAGAAGTGGTAGTTTGCTCTGTGTTGGTGTAAAAAAGTGTAAATTCCAGCTTGTCCATGTGTCTGGATTCAATAAAAATTTGTGTGCTGAGTGGTAGCTTTCCTTTCCTTTCCCTTTGTTAGGGGAATAAAGGAGGCAGAGCAGCTCATGACAAACAGCATAGATGAGAAGGTGAGCATTATTTCCGGGACTCAGAATGTAACAGTGACAAATGCTGCACTGTGTGACAACATGGGAGCAGGGAAGGCTCCAGGTAATGCATAGGGTGGCAATTGCTTTGTGTGTGAAAACAGAGAACTCTGTTAATATCAGTGAAAGGAGAAGGAAATAATCTGCTGAAGGAAACTTGTGAGATCCTGACTGAGGGCTTGAGAGAAACAAAAGGAATGGAAGAGGTGACAAAAGTCCTTCTGGTGCTTCAGAACAAACCAGCACAATGTCATATGGTATCTTCTCGAGGGAATTCTCAAAACAAGAGAGCAATATGTAGCTGAGAAGTGCGGTCTGGCCTCCCAACCCACAGCAGCCACTTAACAAGCCAAGGGGTGATCATCATTACCAGGAATTCATTTGTGAGGACACAAGAAGAAAACATCAGCTTTGAACAGACCTGTCCAACTGAGAATGCTGACTATTTTGCCTCATAGGAAAAAAACTTGTGGACTTTTAGACAGCACTGACCTTACAATAGGGCTTCATGCACTGCAAGGATCCTGTTTCCAAATAGCCCCATGAAACTGGCAGACACAAATTTTGCCTTTCATTTCTGAACAGTTTATTTTTCTTTTCTAATGAGGTTGTTCCAATTGTCCTCACCAGAGACCTGTCAAGCCAAATCTGGGCAGACTGTGACTATGGCAGTGTCAGATGAAGAAGGAGCAGGTGGCCATGCCCCTAAGCTCCTTTCTTCCCCCACTGTCACTCTTGGAGACTGGTTATCAATGCAGCAGCCTTGCTTTTGGCATCAGAAGTAAATTTCCTAGCAAATTATTGAAAATTCAAAGTTATTCCCATTTCCCACACAGCAGCAAATAATAAACTATTAATATTATCCTGAGTTGAAGGCCTGTGTGGTTTGCCAAAGTGAGATAATTATTTGGCTACTTTGAGCAGACACCATCAGGTAGCCTGTTGTGAAATTCATTTACTGCTGCGTCCCCAAAGCCTCATTATATGGTGCCCTGGGGAAGAGGTAGAAAACTCCTCTTTCTCTACTGTCAGTGCAAGACTGTATTGTGTGGTGCTAAGCCATTACACTCATGGTTCTTCAGAGCACGAACATGGTTCACCCCTCTGGCCCCAGACAGTTTTGGAGATGCTGGCGATCCTTGGGCTGTTACTGGCCCTGGCGGAGGGAGTATCAGTTTAGCTGCTGTGCCCATCTAGAGAACAGATGTCCATATTTGATCTCGTTGACTCAACTCCCTTCTAACACCTGAAAAGATCAGGCACTTCTAATGTATGGTTCACCTCAGCCTAAAGCAGAGAGCTGGAACAGCTCAGATGATTTTCTCTCTCTCCACTGACTGAAAATATATTGTCTCTTAAATTTGGGAGGATAGGTTTGCTCTATTTACCAAGAGCTGACTCTGACAAAGCACTCCTCTGGGGGCCAGAATAATATTACAGTGTGACTTTATATTAAACTGTGACATTTAACACAAAGTTCTGGGGAGAGGAATATCAGCCTGAGTTGGGCACTTGGATTCTCAGCACAAAATGTGATGGGAGTGCTTGCCAAGGGAGAGCTGCATCACCACAGCCCCAGCAGAACCACTGAAGCACCAGAGCACCTCAATTGCCACCAGCTGCCACCACCCGTACTGGGTGGGAGAAGGAAGATGTACTGGGTGAAAGAGCAAGGTAGCCCAATAGCCAAACCACTTCTGCATACATGGGTTTGATCCCTGCATGGGCCATTCACTTAAGGATTGGACTTGATCCTTCTGGGTCCCTTCTGACTCAGATTCTGTGATTCTGTAACTTCTGAATGCTGTTGGAGCTACCACTATCATGCTGATGGTTTTGCTTGGTTATCTGTAACCAATTCTTCTTCAATCTCCAGACATTGTTTGTCTGTAACCTTTTCAGGCTTCCCTTCCAAACATCAACAACTAATCTGCTCTGGGCTAAACATGCCAGCCCATGGGGAACTGAAAACTGCCAAAGAATATGCCAGGAAAGGTAAAAAGATGGTTCAAATGTAGGGTAAGTAAGGGCATCTCCTAGGTGGTTGCAATAGCACTCACACCACACTCCCAGCTCCCATTTTCTGTCTGCCCAGATTGGTCATCCCTTCATTTGAGACAGTTTTCAAAGCAGCCAATTGTCCTGCATTCTCAGCTTCACCACTCCAGGCTTCTTTCACAAACAATAACCTGGTGACAAAAGGGGGAGAGTAACAAAGCTCTCCGCTTCCACCTCTGACCAACATAAATAATTTAATAGCAGTCATTAATTTGATATTTTCTTTTTTTCTTTTTTTTTTATTTCCAGACTAATTCAGAGAAGGGAGGAAGAAGTGGCAGACAGTATTTTGAACCTATCAGTCATGGTGTGAGATGAAACTGAAAAGTTTCTAAGTCACTGCAAGGTCTAAGTCCCCTTGTATGTTCTTTAGATACCCAAACTCCTAAACCCCAGAGGAAGTCAGAGGTAATTATAGTCTTAAAAGTCTAAATTACTTGATCAGGGGATAGCAGCTGATAAGTACACTGATACCTGGCAAAATTTTGCCTATTTATAAATGAGCTTTTTCCCTGGCTTTCCTCAGTGCCAATCGAGTGCAAGTGTTGGCAAGATCCGCACTAGTTTGTCTGGACTCCGAACCACTTTGCTGAATACTTAATCAAGCTGCTCGCCTCCCTTTCCCAACAGAGGCCATTTATACAGCCAGAGAATCAGCTGGTCGATGAAGCAGACAAGTGGAGCAGGGGAGAGTGAGCAAGCTCTTTGAATGGGATGAGAACAGAGCCACCGGCACCTCAAGAAAGTTTATCTGTCTCCAGTGCCAAGCATACACAGTGCTAATCTTTTGTTGCCATGAATATTCAAGCCCAGCTGCCAGCAACAGAGGGAGCAGCTGCAGTGGCAGAGCTGGCAGGTCCCCTCGTGGTGCCCTCGCTTGCCGACCCTGGCATCTGGGTCCGTCTGGGTGTGGGGAGGGGGAGATGCTGCTTGCGTTGCAGACAACAGACAACGAGCCATTCAGCTGCCCAGCCCCACGCTTCCTAAGCAGCAAGAAGTCAGGAACACACTCGCCCTGGAGAGCCCAGGGCTGTCCTCTCTTGCTAACATGGGTATGCCAGATGCTCCAGATGTTTGGGATCATGTGAAGCCCTAGAGGGAAGAGGTGAGTCTGGGATAAGAAAGAGCAACAGCTGGGGCAATGTAAGATTGAAGAACATCCACTGCTGCTTGCAGAAAATAGTGAGAGAAAATCCTGCAGGCTCCCTGGAAAGCTAGACATACATAGCCCTAGGCAGATCACAAGTCTCATGGCTTATTTGGCAAAGGTCCCTATTTGTTATGACAGGGTGGGCTGGTGAAATGCCATTACAAGAATGCAGCACTGGTCACAGACAAGTTGGCAGGTGAATGCTGCTGCAGTGTCATGGAAGAGTTGAAGGATTTTTGTCACATGAGGTGGGAAGCAGCAGTAGGAGGAAGACATGAACTCTCCTCAGATGACCAACTTGTGCTTCTTCACAATTTAGGGACAGCATTTCAAGGACAGGGCAATGTAAGAGCAAGTCTTTGCCTCAGCATACTCCATAGGGGCAGATAAATGCTCTGGTACAAGTGTCAAAACACAAGAGGTCAGAGCAGACATCCAGGCTGCCAAGGCATCACTCTGGCCAGCACCAAAGTCATCAGAGGCTGAAGTGAACCTGCCTTGGCATGGAAGATCACTGAGACCCACTTTGCTTAGATTTCCCCTGTAATGCAATGAAATACGCTAGGGAAAAAAAAACCCAACCAACCAACAACAACAACAACAACAAAAACCAACCAAACAAAAGATGACTGGAGAAGGCAAGACCAAGCTTCAAGAAACACCTGAGGCTCAGATTACTTCCCACCAAACCCAGAGTAGTCACTGTCATAGAGCTTTGGGAGGCTAGAGACTGCTGCTGAAATTTTTGCTTCTGTGTGTTGAAGAAGGTGGCTCCTGGAGCTCTTGCTATGGTCAGCTGTCAACTGCTGACATTCAAAAATGTTCTTTCCCATTATTCTGAGGCTCTAATTCCCTTCAGGAAAGCAGAGCCTCAGAGCAGCAATACAGTCGTGTTACAATGCCACAAGCACAACATCACGTAACCAGAACTGCAAATTTCCTGCTCTCTGGCACATAACTTTCCATCTAGCACAGGCATACAGCCGCAAAACTGACCAGTTATCCAGGTCTCCTTGGTACAGAGCTCAGAACCGTGGAGTAGTTGATATTGCTAGAAAAGCTACCAGAAAGAGAGATAGACAGGTATCCTAAGAGAGGGAACAGCCTTTGAAGGCTAGAGGTGGATATTGTGCAGTTAGCTATTGATCTCCAAGAAACGGGGGACTGGAATTTTCCAGAAGGGGATCAGGCCTGATCATCTGGGGGTTTGCATCCCCAGAACAATTTCTGTAGGCAGCCCATAAGGAAAAATGAGCCATAGATCTGCCTTGGGATTTACATTTTAGAACACCGTATGGACCAGGGTAAGCAAGCAGTAATGCAGCACTGCAAAGAAAAAAAAAGTGATCTCTTGATGATGTTGAACTTTCCAGTCTTCAATCCTGTCTCTATCCTTCTAAATTTAAAAAGAAAGTCTATCCTAACTGTGTTTGCAAATAGGACATCTCAGACAAAGAGGGGAAAATAGGAATAAAGGCAGGAGAAATCACATCAATCAAAATGTTTCATGTTTTCTTTGCCTTTTTTTGTATCAATTTTAAAAAGATAACCTAAATTGAAAAAGCTAATGACATATTTTACATTTAAGTAGAAACCTTAATGATAAACACTAATGTAATAGTATCTACTTGAATAATCTGATTTTTGCCTAAATGCAATTTTCCCAGTTTTCTGGCAGAACTCTTCACAGAGTAAGAGCCCAGCCACCCCACAGTCCACTTGCCTGGCACACATCCCATTCAGTATTAGAATGGACACAGTATATAGATGCTTCACATAGATTTATGGCTATCTTTGTCCCTAGATTGATATTAAATGATAAACAGTTTGTGGAAAAGAGCTTTATCCACAGCAAATCCACCTCCGCCTGCTGCTGCTTTTTCACACTAAGAGGTCAAGGGTTTAGAAACTGATTTCAGACTCCCAAGCTGTTACCGACAAAGTGCTGATATAGCAGAAGGAAGGGCCATGGTCATAAAAGGTATCTTTGTTTGCAAGAATTTAAAATCCCTTCTAATATTCCACTACTACTGTATTTCCTTCCTCCAGATTTCACCTTGGACTGAGCTACATCCTTCTGGCCTCAGTATCATTAGATATATTTTTCTCCTGTTTTTTTCTGGATTTGAACACAGTGGATCCCATGAAACTCTGTAGCACCGGTCTGTGCTCTGGGAGTTTGCATGACTTTAGCCAAAGTGTTCCTGATGATCTCTCATTGCTTTGAAATGCTGCTCTGCCCTCTCAAACCCATCAGGTGTGCACAGAGCTCTGCTGTGCCACACAAGCACAGTACAGACCAGATGAGCATAGAACAAGGATCTGATAAAAGGAAAAGGTGGACAGAGCTGCACCTGGGCTCTCCTTGCACCACAGTGCTCTGGACACATTCAGTCTGCTCCAGACCTGGCCAGTGTCTGAGCTTGGCTCTATGATATTTGTCATGTACAAATTCACCTGATGGAGTTAGATGCCTGATTTAAGACTATTTTGGGATAGGAGAAGGTTCTATCCAGCAAGAAACATTCCAAAATGAGAAAACCCCTTCAAACTCATCACAAACCACTGCAAAGGGGAAAAGGGTTTTAATAGGGAGAGAGAGCAGGAGTTGACAATGTCAAGAAACAGGTGAAGGGTCCTACAAATGAGATTTAGGAAAAGATGGTCAAGGGAATATTTAGACTTTATTTTTACCTCTATACTACTAAAAACACAGCTGGAGTGCCACCAGGCTATACTCAGCACCAGGTGCAAAGAGTTTTAACCCCATCTGAAGAGAGCTAAGGGACTTCTTGTAGCCACATCTAGTTCCCTGATGCCTAGCATCTAGAAAGGAGTCCAGATCTACAGGTTGGGGAGGCACTCTGAGTCTCCTCACAAGACTGCTCCACCTTGCAGATGTAAATGAGATCCCCCAGACTGGCTAAAAGGGAAGTGTGCACTTCGCACAGAGAAAGGCAGCTCAGCAGAGAAGGGGGTTTGGGCTCCCAAGGGGATGTGGAGTGAACATCTCTCTTGCACTCATCTTCTGGCTCGATGGGTGTTGGGTTCTTTCCCACACAGTGAAACTTTTTAATAGCAGCCATCAAAACTATTCCCCAGCATCCTGGATTTTTTGTCAGCAAATACACACCTGGGAATGGGTTAGGTGAGCTCTGAGGAAGACTGGTATTAAGTTGTTCAGAACAACAAAAACAAAGCTTTTTTTTGGGCATAGTGATTTCTTTTGAGGGTGGAGGAAAAAAAAACAATATGGATTTTAGCTAAGTGGGAGAGAGGAGAGTAAGAATTTCTGGGTTTACAACCTGAACTCAACTTCCTGAATTCTGTCAAACAACCTGTTCAAACACTTAGCTCTTTACTTAGGCCAAATAAATGAGTACAGTTAATAGCTATATTTGCAATCTGGGAATAGTTTGTGCACGCGTTGTGGTGGGAGGGACAGTGTCATGCAAAGACTTGCAGACTTACCTGTCCTTGGCATACACATGTCCCTTCATCCCTCCAGTTTGACATAGGATTAGTTACACAGAATGGAAGTGTCTCATTTTTTGGCGATGTGGAACTTCTCAGCTCTGCTGGGGGCAGCATATGTGCTCACACACATCAGCTGCTCTTGGTATACTGGCTGATCCCAGTAAGTGGATGCAGCTGGCAGGAGCCTAATAAAAGAGGAGGAAGAACTGATGGGAAATACATGACACATACCTTGGGTGGCAAAATATCTTGTTGCAGCCCCGACTAGAGGGCAATCAGTGAGAAGGGGACTGATTCAGAGGGCTTTCTTCTGATGTGCTCAAAGGCAGGAACAAACCATACAAGCAACACTCCATTCTGTCCCCCCTGAAATCCAGCCCATGGTGCCCTTTACAGGGAAGTATGTGCTGCTCTCTAGAAGCCCCTTTTCCCAGGGGCTTCCTTAGCCCAGCGTTGTCTCCAGCCCACTGGCCATTAAAGTCTAAGCCTCCCACTGCTTCCTGCTATCTTCCTCTGCCAGGCTAGGACCTGGCCTCCTCTCCCTGCTTAAATACAGGCAAGATGTTTTTCTGGTAGTTGTTTTGTAACAGTTTCTGAAAATATTTCCTGTTTGGTTGGTTTTTTTTAATTTTTTCATTTTTACCACAAATTGGGTTTTAATGCCTACATATTTAAAGCAAGAACCTGTGTAACCCACAGTCCAAAGGGTATCTGTCTTGTTTTGTCAGTGCCACAAACAGCAACTGGACTTTACCCACTGCCTGGTGGGTGGCAATATTCTTCGCAGTTTCTACAGCACTTCCAATTTCCAATTTTGTAGAATTCTCTCCAAGTCTGCTGTATAACACAGATGCTGCTGCAAAAAATTCTGACACTGGTTTAACATCTTTAGTGCTAGAATTATCCAGAGATAACTAGATAACAAAATAATTTGTGCTGGCAAATTTAACTGAGGCTTGGCACAGAAAACACAAAGACCTTAATTCAAATTCCCTCAGGACTTCACATAGTAGAAGGAGATGTATAGTAACATCTGAAATTCTTTCTCTTGCACCCCCTCATTTGGAGTCCTCCAGAAAATCTGTGCCCAGAACAACAAATATGGCCAAATCCATACTATAGTTTAACCTATAACAAACCAAAACCAGCAGCAAAAATTTCTAACCAAGACTGATACAAAAAAAAATCCAGTTCTACCCAAAAAAATGGACAGACAGAATTCCTTGAGCCCTTCTACCATCACAGGAACAGGCTGACGCTCTAGGGCTTTTGTCCTCAGTGGAATATGGGGCCACTGCCTTCTCAGATGCTTTACAATGTGCATGAATTAGAGGAGAAGCTGGAGGATGCACCTTCTGCACTCCATGTGTCAGGCAGTACCGAATCCTACATTCATGAGGGGACAACTCTTTCACAACCATCCATCAGCTGTTGGGCCACGGAACATCACAGGCCAGCAACCACCCCACACACGTGCTAACACAGCTCAGGGCTGCCCGTGACTCCCCACGCCCCTCCAGACCCAGGAAGCTGCTGCTGCTGCTGCTGCATTTTCCACGTGGACAAGCAAGCAGAGTTTGCAGTCTAAAGTCTTGCTGCAATCCTGAAAGCAGCTTGAAACTCTGGTGGTAGTGGTTCAGTGTAACTGCCTGCAGTACACAAGAATGCTCTGGACTCTTGACAAGTGACAAAGCTTCCGTTTAGGCATGAGCAAAAGATGAGGGTGCACCGCAGGGCTGGAAAGAGATATTTCAGATACTCTTATGCCATCCCTGCCTATTTTTTTATCTGCCTTACAGGTGCTTAACTGCTGATGTAGTTCTTTTAGGCTCTGTGGTGTTCAGGTCTCTGTTTTTTAGCTTGTGCTATGTGTTTGGCTCCAAGGTGTCCCCTTTCTCATGGCAAATCCATCAATAAGAAAAGTTTGAAGACATCTCTAGGATGAGGACTTGAAACTGAACTCAGCCCCAGTTCATTAAAGTACTTAAAGTGCTTGCATTGAAGTGGGGCCATAAATCATAGTATAGTAAACATCTTCTAGACTGATTCTTGTCCAGTGTAACACTGCAATGCCATTTTGATATGCACATTGATACACGGCATTGAGAGCTTCAAAGATTAAAAAAGAAAAAGTGAGGCACCTAAACCAGTGATCATTTCTGAGCCTAAACAAAAAAAAATCCAAATCTGTTTTGTTGCTCTTAATAGTATAATTGTGGCCAGATGTACAGTGTCTAGTTTTTCAAAGTAAACTGAATTTCAGAGGGAAAAAACCTTATTTCACAATTTGCTGATGCAGTACCTCAAGCTGATGCCAGACAAGATTTGGCTGACATGCAAATTTTCCAGTTCATGCATCTTATGGGTAAATTATCATATTTATGCTTTTATGCTTAGTTCAATACTAGAAACTTTTCTGGTGGGTCACTAGAAAACTCTACAGTTTGTCTGAGCAGTGATTATCTGACGCAGTGCTTCCTGCCATTCGAATTCTGCGTTGCATCTGTGTGTAGATACAGCTTGGTACCATGGTACTGGACACAAAGCTGTGTCCCACCCAGGCCCTCCCCCTGGGAACCTCCAAGGTCCCAGCAGTGGCAGATAGCAAGAACCTGGCTCTGGAGGAGTGAATGAACTACAAAAGGGGTAAAAGCACTCCCTGACAATATACAGCTGCAAAAACGTGCACCTGAGCAGGCCACACCAGGGAGGGGATGGAAGCCCAACTAGCCTTGAGCTGCAGTGGAGCTCTAATCCCAGCTGCCCCCGTGGCAGGTGACAACTGAGGCAGAAACTGGAGTATTTTGTGTGCCTGTCAGTCATGTGCCATCGCCACAAGAGCAGATGGGGCAGGCACGGCACGCAGGGACCTGCCTGTGCGACGAGTAAATACACAGAGCTCATTCAAGGCTCTTTCCTTCAATACGCTCACCGGTTCACCCTCAACCCAGTCCCGCCTGTGGACAGTCGGCAAATTTGGCCTCAGGCCCAGCCTTGAGGCTGCTGTTAAAATTCAGCGTGGATGCAGCGACAGTGTCAGCTGTGGCATTGCGTGGCCCAGGACCCTGGCTCCTGCACGTGCGCTGAGCAGCACCACGGGCCCGTGTCAGCTCCCATGCACGGATACACCACACCAGGCAATTTCCCCAGGTATCTGCTCCTCAGAGGCTTGCAATTGCAGGGCAGAAAGAACGAGACTCTCCCCGACAAAGCAAGCTGCATGGAAGCAACGTGTTAGCTTACCCCAAACTGTGAATCACTTCTGAAAAGGCAGACCTCTTCCTGGTGTGTTTATACATATAGAGAATCTGCATAAACATGCCACATGTCTAAGCACATGGACTCAGCCATATGCACCCATGAATACACACACGCTTCCTTCCGTGTGTGTTCATGTGCGTATGTATCCCTCTGCCAGCACCAGATTTCTGGCAGGAGCTCCTTCTGCCCTTGCCCCACAAACAGCAGGCACTAATTCTCCCATCTGCAGGCTTCACCCTTTTCCTTGCCTTGCTTTCTTGCCTGCCAGCAGACATGCCCTCTCTTTACCTAGTCAGTCTTGCAGTCTCCCCACCACTTCCTAAACTGGTGCTTTTTATCAAGCAAATTCTCTGTTGAAGCACGGTGTCATCAGGGGAAGAGCTGCAGGGGCCAAATGCTGCAGGGATTATGACAGCATGATGGGCCGAAGCCTGCCCACACGCCACCTCTGACTGGCACTCCAGAGGCACAGCTGGGCACACCTGAAAACCCCAGAACCAGAGCAATGACATACCACTTGTCTCTGCCTTGGCTTATGGTGAATAGTATTGCATACTGATAGCAAGAGATCACAAGCAGAGTTTCAAATATGCTGATTTCTATTTTTCCTTTGTTTTCTAAATTTGTCTATAGGTTGTTGTAATTCTGTGTGGCACAGTGATGCTTTGGCTCAAAGCCAAAGGCAGTAGAATTTTGAGGCAGCTGACTGCAAGGTTAGAAATTGGGTTAATACATTTTTAAAAACAGCTTTAATATTAGGTGGTCATCTGCTTTCCCTATTAGATCAGTCTTTTTAATCTTTAGCTATGCTATTTAGCTGCATGCTATTCATGAGATTTCACAGTTATTTGAAAACCAGACTTTGTCCCGGCACTTCTATCTTACATCTTTTGAGAGACAGCTTCACATCTAGCCTCATCCACTGAAAATATTAAACCTTCATAGAGAACTGCCTTAGGTTTGATTAAAGTAGAAATGCAATTATACTTTATTTTCCTGACTCTTTACAGAAGTTTTTTAAATCCATACAAGTGTTAAATTCAGTCTGAGGTGAAGCTGGTGAGGATGTTTGTTCTGAATGATTGTTCACTTTTAACACTTTCAAATAAGAATGACAAATTTGAGAACAAGTCCTATAATATTGTTTTGACAGCACTGCTGAATTAAAACAGCTTGAAGGACCATCCTGATATCTCGTCAAACCACCTTTGTGTAATTTTATCAGACATGATTACCATGTCTCTTTCTAGCACCATCTCCTTAAGATAAATAATCTGAGGCAAAGGAGGGTAAAAATTAAACAGAGTGTGTAGATGAGGAAAACATCTTTTTTTTTTTTTCTTACAACAAAACCAGCTCCAAAGCTGGCCAGTATGTCTCTCTCACATGTTTTCCTCTCCCCAAATCCTTCCTAGGTTGTGTCATTTTAAAAACCTGCAAGCTGGGACATCAAAGAGAGTCTAGGCATAAGAGGAAAGCAAGCACGGAGGCACTGTAAAGAATTAATACACAAAGATCTGTGGGATTAATGCCTGGAGATTTAGGTCTGTTCACAGCCACAGTGGAGACTGTGCAGGCAGGGCACGAGAAAAGATTTGCCTTGGATATCAGAGTTTTCTCATCAAAGATTTTTTCAGCTCTGCCTTGCAGGGTGGGAAAGCAAAGTCAGCCCAAGCAGATCTAAACTGAAAAAACAGCTGAGTTACTGCCTCACCTCAAGATGCCTTCCTCCCAGTCAGGGCTGTCACAAAGGCAGGTTTGGTTTTTTTTGGGCAGTTTGTTTTGGTTTTGGAAGGATATGCTTTGTCCTTGAGTTTCTTTCTTGTTGGACAACCCACATTTGGGGCGATGCCATAGATTCCATCAATGCGGGAGCCTGCTGCGCCTTTTCTTTCTAGACTGAGCCCCCAGCCTGCGAGACCAGCATGGTGTCTCTTGATCCTTCCAAATGAAATTAGGAAAATGGGCTGGCTGACTTGCATCTGCCCTGCGCTGCACAGAACAGCATTGCAGAGAGGGCGCATTTGCTAGGAGAAGTAATAAATGTAATTTCCTCCACGAATTAGCTGTGCCACACTGGCTCCAAAGGGGTCGAAGGGAGAACAAGAAAAGAGCCACTGTCTATTAAAATACCAGCCCCTGACTTATCAAAGGAAATAGGATATCAGGTCATACTTCAAAACCTAATGACAGCAGTTCAGGGGATTTGATCAGACCCATTTCCTTCGCCCAATTTTTACGGGGCACTGGGTACCTTGGAGTGAGCACGGAGCCCTCTGTGCCTTTGAGGAGAAGGTGACGACTGAAGGACAGACCAAAGGGATGGAGGGGAGGGCAAAGCAGGGCACTGGGTTGTAACCAACTGGCTCTGTTGGTGCCTAAAGTGACCTTGTGTAGAAGCAGGAAGAATTTCAGGTCGGCAGAATGTAATTACTCTGGTTGGAAAGTTGCCAAGATTCTGGCATTAACATCCCCATGCCTCTAAAAAATGCCACAGGGCCAGAACTATAGATTTCTCCATAGCTAAAAAACAGCACTGGAGAGGTAGAGGAGCCTGTAAGCTTTGTGAGCAGCTTGAATTATTATACAGTGGGGGTTGCAAGAGGAGTTAGGTTTTCCAAATCTCTCTTTTAGCTTAAAAAACATGGCTAAACTACAGTAAAATGGTGGCTATTCCCTTCCACTCCCCCTCCCCTGCCCTCAAGCCCCCCATTCCTCTCTCCAAGAAAAGCAAGAAGAAATTCCCATAGAACTGTAGCAAATACAACCTGGTAAAATAGCACACACAGATTATTTATCTTCCCCTCTTCCACCCCTGCCATTGCTTTTTGCAAATCAATCTCATTCAGGACAAAGTCTATAGCAGACAGAACAACACTCAATTCTAGCACTGTCCCAACACCAGATAAAGACTGAGGAGCTACAGTGCCCTCAAAAAGACAAAGATGAGGGTTTTTTTACTAAGCACCTCCTTCTACTTTGTGACAGTTCAGAGGAAGCCAAACTGAGTGCCCTACGCTTGGCCAAATTTTAACAGAACTTTCTGTAGCACAAAAGGCAATAACAATATTACAGAGTATTGAGTCCTGCTGAGTTTCATTGCCAGCAGAAACACTTTGTACAACCAGGTGTGAAGGCTTCCTATACAGATCTTCAAAATCCAGGGGCCCACATCTGGTGCCAGAGGAGAGGAAGGGACATGCTAGCACAACAGCTGTATTGGATTATATTCATAATTCTCAGAAATGTACAGAAACATTTTCCAGCATGCAAACACTTGTGTTTCAGGATTAGTCTTGAAAAGGCAGAATCAAATTCTTCCCTTTCCTGGCACTCTCCCCTTGACCCACAGGGGATCAAGACCCACAGCTTGTGAGCTACAGACGAATATTTGCACACAATAAAGATTCTTTCCAGATACAGCATTTGGCAGGGGCTCATTAGAGGAAAAAATGGCTCTGCTTTAGACAAGGAGTGGCATTAACTTTTCTCCTTGCAAAAGGCAAAGGATATCAGTTACACAGAAAACAGACATGAATTTCTGAGAGCCCAGTAGATAAGCCTGGGCGACTTTGAAGGCCCTATGGCATCACTATATACTGCAAGTGCAGCCATGCCACATGACAAAGCTGTGGCTATGCAGTATGACTTCACTTTTAGGTCAGAGCTGTGTCTCTTTATGTGACAGTTGTACAGAAGAGCTTGAAAAAACGAAATAGTCATTGTCACAACTGTCACATCGGTCTTTTCAAATGTTCTTTTAAAGCCCAGACTCCAAAAGAAGACCATGATGAAATATTTGTATTTTCAAAGTTAGCTTCTGACCTTCCCTGCTATAGAAGAAAGTCTAAAAAAATGCTGGAGGCCCAAAACAGAAGAGCAGCAGAACTTCATTTTGTAAGCGTCAAAGTTTCTTGGTCTCATGCTCTCCAGCTGGCAAGATTGTTTGAAAGCCCTGGAGGCTTCTTCCTCAGCTTGCCTGACCTGCAACATCTAAACAAACATGCAGGAACACATCCTTTCATTGCTTTCCTACAATTTTTGCTCCTATAATTATTCATATTTTATGAAAGCTAACAAGAGAGACAAATAGTCTAACTCTCCATGAGGGCTGTCTTTATCCCAGGGAAAAAAACCTGTAAATTTCCACAGTGTTGTTGCTCTTGTTTGTACCTAAGAGTCTAGTAAAAGTTAACCACGCCTGCACAGATTTTTGGGGGAAGTGCATTTGCTACTCTTTATAACAAGGAAAAACAGAAGCAGACTGCCAAAGAAACTCACGTGACTGACTGCAAGTGAATCAGTGTTATTTCATGTATATGCATTAAGATTTCAGTCCCAGCATGCCCAGTCCTCGGAGAAGGATGTCCTCCTTACTCTATTTTGACTCACTACAATTGCATTTCTTCTGTAGCATCAGCCAAAACTGAAGCTCAAACTGTTCTACATGCCAGAGAGAACAGTTCTACTGGACAGATTAAAAAAGGCAGTTATGAGATGTCTCAGATTATCCAAGGTGATGCCCTGATGTAATACAGAAAACATCTCAAAGAAGAGAGTAAGTGGGGGGGGAAAAAAAAACAAACCAACAAAAAAACCCAAAAAAAAACAAAAACAAAAAAAACCCCAACCAAACAAACAAAAAAAACCCACCACACAAAAAAAGAAAAAAAATATACTAGAAGCTTGGTTTTTAGGCAGGGAAAGGGAGCTCAGCTGGTGTCATTCCAGTACAGACCAACTTTATTTCACAGTTTAAAATGTGTTATGATTGAAATAAATCTGTCCATACAAGCATTGCCTGCCTCAAAGGTACTCTGTAAATCCAGGCTCTGCTGAGATTTTGTGCTGGCAATTGTTTGATAATGCTCAAGCAATATATCTGCACCCTGAACCACTGCAGGTACTGCTTTTATAAATAACAATTTTCAAAGACTTAAGCATGTATTAATCAAGGTGCAATACTGAATAGGTATGTTGTCCCCAGATAGCAGCCTTCAAAGTTTCCTCAGTTCCTGAGGAATAAAGACATGAAGTAAGAGCAGCAAGAAATCACCAAGGACTTCCTAGATGCTCACTGTAAGGTCACTGGATTGCAATATGATAGTCTCAGTGGAACATTAGGAAAGAGTATTTTCTTTTTTAGAATGACAACAGTGTAATTTTCTGGCCTCCTCATGCGTGATTGGAGGTCTCGCATTTCTGGATGATCTGGATTAGTGTAACTTTAATCTGTTGCAGCATTCATTCCATCACCAGCTCTGGCAGCAATCCAGGCAGAGGACAGGAAACCTCCAATAGAATGTCTTTAGGAGCCTACTTTTCCCTATTCACTTCACGGACATGGTGACAGAGCTTTTTCTGACTCAGAAATAAGCCTGTCTTATATTCCTGTTGGGTTTGGGAGCCTGAGATAGCCACACGACCATCTGCCACAGGTATCATTCTTCTCATTTTATCATACCATTATGTGACTTGAAAACCACAGAGTAGGCAAGTATCAGAACCAGGAAGATGTACTACGTTTTTTACACCTTCAATGAACAACAGCATTAAGCAGATGGTAACTTAACATGAACTGTTTTATTTGGTTCTGGTTTGCATCAGTTTTAAGAAACAAGTGTTGACTGCATGAAGAGTCCTTCATGATATATTATAAAAAGAGGGGAAGAAAAAAAAAAAAATCAATGCTCAGTTAAAAATAGACTCCCCCCAAAAAACAGACTTTCTTTTGGTCAACCCAGTAACTGAGAGCAGAAAATGGAGCCCTGCTGAACAAAACCTA
Organism: Phainopepla nitens; assembly: GCA_013400175.1. Classification (NCBI taxonomy): domain Eukaryota; kingdom Metazoa; phylum Chordata; class Aves; order Passeriformes; family Bombycillidae; genus Phainopepla; species Phainopepla nitens. The sequence continues at coordinate 120,628 of VXBQ01005248.1, forward strand.
GAATTGTGGCACTTCTCATGTTTGGTGGCAGTTTAAACTGCGATAGTGAGGAAACAATCCCCCCATTTCTTCCTGCACCCATGTACCATGTCTCCCTCAAGTGGGAAGCAGCAACCTCATTGCAGCATCAGCTGCAATCAGGTAAAGGGGCATAGCAGCTCCTGTACCACCATCATGTATCAAAGTCAAGTTCACAATGTGGTTTTTTTGCTATCTCCTGCTAATTATCAGGAGGTAAGATGCTCCTCACCTCCAAATCCTCTTTCCTACTTAGCAGAGCTGTCCAGGCTGATTCAAGAAGTTGCACTCTAAGAGTGTGAGCACTGATTTTTCGCGTCTACTCAGATCTGCCCCAGATAACACCATGGCAAAGCAACCATTCTGGGAAGGGACAGAACAGCTGAGGACCCTAATCAATTCAGACATCTCAGCTTAATCTGTTGCCTATACACTACCTGCATCATCCCTGCTCTGCAGCTCTAAGCACTTTTCTAGAGCTTCAGAGCACTGACAGACTTATGAAGTGTCCTGCTTTATGATGGCCTGACCAAGACTCAGGATGTATAGCAGAGTGGAATGCTTTGTGGAGGACTCAAAGACTTACGCCACTCTGGCTGCAAATCTTCCTAGCTCTTATTAAAGATCAGCCTCTACAAGTATCCAGTCCTCTCTCAGAATCACCCACCACATGACACAAAAAACACAATCAGTTTACTCTAGAGATGGGGCTGCTATGAACAAGCCCCTTTAAAGATGAATTAAAAGCGTGCCATCTGTAAATAAAGCAACCTGCACTTGTGAAGCCAGACATCTTCACTAGGAAGAAAGGCTCTCAAGTCAAAGGCAATAAAATATCTCAGTAGGACTGTTGCAGAGCTTAAATTCCCTCTTTGAAGTAGCACACAGTACTGTTGTTATGTGTGCTAATGAATAGCTCAGCATTCTCAGACTAGTTAGTTAAGCACTACAAGGAATTCAAAATGCCTCATGCCAGCCACTCTTTTTCTATGAAGCCACTGGCAATATTTTTGTAGTAGTTTGTCTGTGAAGCCTTAGAAGTGGCATTGATGAGGCTTCCCATAGAAGGAGGGAAGGAAGAAAGTGAAAGCAGTTGTACTGGATAAATAATAAAAACCCTGCAATTTATTTCCAAAAAGTCCCAAGACACAATTTCAGCAGCAGCAAACACAGGTGTTCAGCAGCACTCTGGACAAGCACATGCAAATAAGGATGAGACCGAGATATGTATAAATGGGAGTTCCCTGTTCCCCAATCCCTCTTTGTCCTTTCCGTTATGCTCATTTGAAAAAAGACTAAGACCAGAGAAAGCAGTTAGGTATCTGTAATCAAATAACAAATCAACTGCTTTAGAGCAGGAATTTTTGCACCTCTCTGATGTCTGAAAAAATAGTGCGTGGGACATCTTTCACAGGAGATGCACAGTACTATTACGTGGACCAAAGCCAGGAGTCAAAGCCAGGATAACAGCAGAGAGAAAATAACTGTGATAAGCTATTAACAGCAATTCAGTGGCTTCTAAGCTTAGCCTCACTTTTGCCAGCAGGAAAGGTACTGGATACTACTTCATTGAATATAAGTGCCTTAAGCAATACAGACTCATTTATTTGAGCATCTGTTTCACCTGCTAAAGAGAAGTGGTTTTGGTCTTGCATAGGCTTGAAGTGACAGCAGCCTTGAGAACGCTTTCAAGGAAATTTATGGAGAGGGATGTTCTTAAAAACATTAAAGCCCCTCTGCTTTTATTTCTGTATTCCAGATACACTTCTATTTGTCCCCTAAATAAACCCTCACTCTCTTCATTCCTTGACTTGAAAGGTTGGTGTAGAAGTTCCAGTACCTTTCTGAATCATTGTAACTACTGTGACAGCCTCAATCTATGCATGGTCCCTGGGAACTCAGTGGCAGAAACAGTCCATCTCAACCTCTCTCAGAAGGAAGCAAGCTCAGCAGCATTACCCTCTGCCAGCAGTCAAAAGTAACTGCTCTACCAGCTAACAAATGCAGCTGTGTTTTGCAAAGATCAATGGGATGGGAGGAGATGGACACAGTCCAGTCTCCATCTCTTGTCCTGGAAACCCCCCCTTCCCCACTCTTAATGCAGATACCTGTAACTCAGTTAAAGAAGTCCCCTTTAAGAACAAGGGACACCTCCCCAGTCTCTGCTGCCGGACAGAGCTCGGCCCACTGCAGCAGCCTGTGCTGTCACTGTCTCCCAAGTGGCCTGTGCAGACCCAAGTCCTGCTGCAGAGTGCCTCTGTTTCCCATGGCAGAGAATACCTCACCCTGCAACATTACTGCACCTTAAAGTCTGCCCACAACCCTGCAACCAGTTAACACCAGGCGGGTCCCTGGGTAAAGAAAGAAGTAAAGAAAGAAGCCTTCACACACAGTGCTCTTTGGGAGAAACATAAAACCCAAAACCAGCTCCCCACCACCCCCTACACACTTGTTTTTACTTACACTCTGATCAGTTCCAAGAAGTCTGTTTTTCACCCAGCATGCTGCTGTCAGGATACACACAGTCTCGCAGTTGACTCCCATTTGTCATGATTATTGTTTCCACCAAGAGAGATCCTGCCTTAGGAATACACATTATCTTTACATATCCAAACTCTCAGCAGCCTGAGACACAGTAAATTAAATAGCTCACTATTACCAAGAGATGAAAGTCCTTTTCCCTTTTCTCACCTCTTCCCTCCCTACACATACCTTGTCAGATCTTATTGCCCACTGGTGTCATCCACAAGGCAGAAGAATCAAATGCCAGCTCAGATGCATGTGAAATCTCTGCCTCAGGCTTTTCTCTCTCCCTGCAGGGCTTCTGGGCAAGACCCAACTTAATCAGGGGTCACCTGTTCAACAGAACGGCTAAAAGCTCCATCTTTCTTCACAAACATCACTCTCTCTCTAACACAGGACATGGTTCAGCCATTCTCTTTCCAGAAAATAAATAGAACATGTTAATAAGTGTCCTGCAGGCATCTACAAGGATAGCCTGTAGTGTTGCAGTGGTGCTAAATTAGGGCAGTCATAGACAGACTCTGAAAAATACAAGGAACTTGGCTTTTTTTCTCCTCACAGTGACTACTGTGACTAGTTTTCACTAACAATTGCAGAAGACAAATTAAAGAAGATCACTGTTACATGAATTAGCATTTGAACTCTCATGTGTCTAATAAGTTCCAGCATCAGAAGAAGCTTTTCCTCTGGCCACAGCCTCCCCTATTTTTCTTTCATACAGATTCTCTAGTATCTCAAATTTTGAGCATACAACATGGGTGTTGTCTTTAGAGTCACTCCCCATCAGCTATTTTCAGGGAACTTAAAATAAGTCAGTAAATTTGAATGTATGTGTCAAATAAAATTGCACTTTGCAAATAAATTAAGAAATCATAGAGGAAAAAACACAGACACAGAAAAAAAGGCCAAAACAAATGTGCAGAAGCTCAGATGCCCAGGCACTGTTTCCTTAGAAACCAGGCTAAGGACAGGAAAATCCCATAACCAACAGCAACGTCTGTAGCAGGGCCTCAGGACTTAATAGTAAAGCCTTGTCCTTTAGAGTAGGAGCTCGAAAACAAAAATTCTCCTTCTCCTCCAGGAGAGGGAGGATACACCTGCAACACATGGACAGGAGTAGATAGGGATCACCTTGTAAGGTTCAGATGCTAAAATTAGTAGTGACAAGTGATACAGCTGAGAATGTGATAAATACCATCCTTGCAGAGAACTGGCAGGAGGCTGCTGCATTATCAGCACCCAGAATAAACAGAAAGGTGCATCAGGGAAAACATCTGCATTTACTATTCTTTGGAATCAAGCCTGCATTTCAAAAATCTCCATCTAGGTCTTAAATGAAGAAGGGATTTTAAAGTAAAGGGGTTTGGTGGAAACTTGTTTGCTGTGTCTTCCAGTCCACCTGGGAAATAAATGGAGACCAGCCCAGCAGTAGGACCCACATGTATAAACCTGTTTTTTGAGAAAGGTTCTTCAATCCAAATCCTTTGTCAAAAGTCACAGTAAATGGCACCAAAATGATTTTTGAGTGAGTGTTACATGGCTCATTTCAGATAGGGGCAGTTAGTAATAGATTTCAAACAGTGAAAATCTGTACTACGGGTCTTGTGCAGCATAGGAAACTGATGTTGTAAGATACATAACTCCAGTAACATTGCTCTAGAGTGTTCCAGAGAAGACTTCATTCTGCAAGGGCTCTGGAGTAGCTTAGATGTAGACTTGTATGTGACTGTGTCAATGTGCAAAGCAGCAGAATTTGCTTGAAGCACTCCAAAACACATGGAAGTGGGAAGTAATTTTTTTCAGTCTAGGTATTAGACAGTGCAAAGGTGATGCTGGTCCAAGGAAGATGAGGATCTTCTTGCCTTGTGGTACAAGTGGGGGAAACTGTCTCAGAAAATAGAAAAAGGAAAATATTTCTGACCAAAATGGTCAGTTACAGGTCTTGATCACAAGAGGACTAAATGTTCATTCCGAGCACTCCAGGTGCAGTCTCTGACTCTGGCTAAAATCTTAATCTGTGGGGTGGAGAGTGTGTGTATTTCCAGAAATCTTAACAGTAGCTGGAAGAAATTGGTTCCTCCCTTACTATTTCTTTAACTCAAGAGAAGGTGCCTGGTTGTCTGACAGTGCAATCTTTGAGCCAGTGGAAACAGAAAAAAACCCATGAAACCTGTTCACAAGCTGATTATTATGCAGATCAGCAATCGTTATCCTTTCTCTCATTACCTCAAATGCTTTCTGCCATCTGTTGGTAACAAACCTGCATCTGGCAGATTACCAGAGGAGCCCTAATCAATGGGTAATTGGGGTAGAGGATTGTGTGGACAATCCTGGCAATGAAAGCACAGAAAAACTTAGAGTGGGAGAAGAAAGTTTGCCCATCACAAGGGTGAGATCCTACACCCAGCATTTCTGTACCATTCTGACATAATTCCTTCTAGGTGGGAAGTGTGTGGAGGGGTTAGACAGAGATTTGTCACAGGCAATGGGATGAATTATACCAGCCTCTTTAACAATACCTCAAGCAAAAGGTTAATTTCTGACAGATTATGCCAGCAAGTGCTGCCAGGAGAGGCACAAGCAGAGCAAGCACAAACATGCATGAGTTTGCATTTCCACAGTTGCCTTTTAGAACCATCTGTTAATGAGACACAGAGGATGCTGTGGACTCATTCAAGTAATGGCTCCTAATCTCTTAGTGTCTTCTGATAAGAAATGCTCAAAATATGTCCACTGTAGGTTTTCCTTCTCCAAACATGCATTCAAGGCTCTGCTCCATTCCCTATAGTCCCAAATCTTGATTACAGCATCTCAGATCTAATATTCACATTATTCCTCTGGCTTCCAAAGGAAACAAAGCTTCTAGAATCATATTTCAGAGACATACTGACAGATTTCAACTGAAATTTCAGAATGAGGCAGAGTTACCAGATTCCTACAGTTTTTTGATGAAAATGGTATCTGAGTGGAACAGAGAAACCGGAGTCACCAACAAGGGAAAGAAAAAGGGAATTTGCTTCTCTGCATTCCTATTGTCAGCTGGCTGGTCTGTCAGCAAAATGCTTTGAGCCACTCTACACATGTGGATCTGTCAAGCAACTACCTCTGCTGATGTCCTTCTCTACCATGAGCACCTAGGAAGTAAGATGAAACTTTAAGTGGCAATTGAGAAGATTTCTGTAAGAATCAGATTTTACTGATTCACCTTTCAAAGAACAGATCCAAACAAAACCAGTACTGTACTGTTTGAAAGTTCCACCCTTCTGCCACTCTATAAATCCAGAGGAAATTATCAACCAGAAAAATGTTCAGGGCATTTGACTCTCTCTCCCTCTCTAACCACATTGTAATGGTGCTTGAGATGTCAAGATATCTGAGTTTAATAATGACACAATAAATCAACAGGGCTAAGTAATCTCCCAAAGCTAGATCTAAGGGTGTGAAAAACGTAGTACTTTTCTTTTCCCCTCAGTGCCTTGCAGGCCAGTGCTGTGCTATGCCTGTTTGCACTGGCCTTGGCAGCTGGGAAGGTACATACATAACATCCCCTGCCCAGACACCACCCGAGGAGGGTTGCATTCATTGGTGCCTGGAAGAAATTAGGAATTCTTGTAGTAAGAAAGTGGCCCAAAGAAAAGAAGGAAGTAGAAATCCCTATAAATATCCAAGTGCTGCCAATGCCCACGCATGCTGGGCTGGGATCCAAAGTAACTGTTTTGGGGTGATAAGAATCCATATTAGGCACCTGAACATGGGAGAGGAACATCAACACCCAAACTAAGATGTTAGTAAGACTGTGACTAAAAACCAACACCCTTGAGTGACCTAATATCCAGGCTGGGTGACTAAAATGTGAGAATGAGAATTTTTACTATTCAAAGGGACTAAAAGGAGACATAGGAATGCAAGTGAAAGTTGGTTTTAGAAGCATGTTCCCAAGAGATACAGATCTTATTTCCTTCCTGCTATTAAAGGAAGGGGGACTTTGATATGTACTGGACTACATAAGGGCAGAGAGCAACACCCCCATTTATTCAAATCCAACAACTTTGAGGTTTTTGGTTGGTTTTAGTTTGGGTTTTTTTTTTTTAATTCAGTGTTTCAGGGACATTACTGCAATCTCCATCTAACAGCTGCAGCCTGTGACATGTTGCATTTACATCCCCACTCAGAAGGCATCTGAACACAGTAACTTCTCATAGGCTAGCAACTTGGACTGCTACCAAAACCCAAGGGTTTTGTATAGCTTGTAACCCAAATTAACTAACTTAAAACTTTCAGAGAGGGAACAGAGGTAAAGCTGGTTGAGAGTTTTGCCACACTGCTTTTCTGGGGTGTTGTTTTTGTTTTGAAATAGACATATTGTGTGACCCACCTTGAAACGGGGAAGAACAACTCAGACACTTCTCTGCAAGATCAGATACCTGTTTGTCAATGGGAGGAATAGTTTCTCCAGCCATCTTGAGCCTCCCATACTCACTAATAGTATAAGTCAAAAAGATGGAGGCACAGTGAAACACCAAATCCTCTACACATGTAATTTGTGACACTGAAAAAGCAGTGAAAAAACACAAAAAAAAAAATCCAGAAAAAAAAAATCAGTTCTTCAATATGGCTATGCTATTGCAGGCAATCTCTGTAGATGTAAATCTCAAGCTTTGCTAAAACTGCAATCCTATTGCTTTGCTACTGAGACAGCACAGCTACGCTGGACATGCGAGAGGTGGCTTTAGTTCAGACATGACACTGAATTGTCCTGCTGACACCTCAGGAGTGACTCAACTGTGCAAGCACCTAATAGCAAGTTAAAGATGTCGAGTATTTCCATATATACACACTAAAAGCACCTAAAAGTCAGGTATGATACTCAGCAGCCTCTAGGAGAGCTGTTTGTACACCAGTACACCCTCTTGAATCCAAAGTATGCTCTGTCCTACTCTAACTCCCCATTTCACTAATACAGGAGGCTTGTAGATCACCCTCTGTGTCTGCTGCAAATTATAAAATCTGAAACACCTTTTACTTCACAAACTTCCTGTCTATGACTCAGAGAAAAGTAGTACACTCTTCAGGAAAGGGACCTGCCAGAAGCAAGAATTTTCATAGCCTGGGCTAATTCTGCTGTATTGAAATAAAGATTGCAATGGATTCATCACACTGCTCTGGCATAGCTTTGGTCTGTATCCCATGTCTCATCTTTCTGAAATCTGAAACCCAGTGGGCCTCTTTATTACCTTCTTCATATAATTCTCTTCCTTTCTTCCTTAGTTTTCAAGCTTAGTGGCAGGGAGCTTCACCACTCCCCACATATTAACCCCTCCTCTATTTCTGTCAGAATCAAACAGTGCTTTGCCAAATCAGTAAGCAAAGGAGGTGAAAGAATTATGTGAGAGACAAAGGTGGCTGCTAAGATGGTGCCTGTCCCAGTAATAGAAGAATCAATGAAAATGATTTTTAGGCATCACTCTTGACTCAGGGTCTCAAATGAAGGTAATCAGCTCCACAAGTGTCCTAACTTCTGAAGAACTGGATAAGAAGAGACCACTTTGAACTTCTGCCCAAGGCCCTACCTACAGATTTTTGTTGACCTACAGAAAGTATTTAGCCTTTCTCTGACCTAAACAAGGCAGATGTACTGAAGGACTCACAGAAATATCTACGTTGTGTGCAGAAATTCTTCCTCTTTCCTCATTTTAACATGAACTTCTCAAACCATTGATTTCATTCAGAGTGTAACCCAGGGCAGGACAAGATGCCTGGCAGGCAAATAATCCACACCTTTACCTTTGGTTCAGCTGTCATAGCATCAAGGAAGCAACTCACTGCAACTCAAAGCTGCTAAAACACTCTACTGAACCACTCAATTCCATGAAATTACCACTTTCCAGGTAACCTCTCTGTAAGGGTTCAAGGGCTGTTCTGCAAATGCTCTTCTATTTCTGAAACCATGCTGCAGAGAAAAACAGCTTTCAGAGAGAAAATTCTTATTCTACACCAGCAAAGGAACTTCTGCCAGAGTCTAGTCTTGCTGCCTTCTGAACACTGCTACACATTGTTCCACTTCACTGTCTCTTAGGACTGGCTGTAGGTACCAATACTAGATGCATTCAGGATCACAAGACATTTCTCAATCAGCAGCCAACAACAAATTTAAGAAGATGCTACTTACAAACAGAAAAGTCTACATTAATTAATTTGTACCCACTCAAGTTCAGAGGAGATGACATTTCTGTTCGCCCTCCATTAGATGTTTCCTGCACTAAAATATTTTTTGCTTTGGAAATCCTGCCACTGCAAGTCTTTGAAGCATATATTGAGGATTACCATAAGCAATTTATCAGAAGAATATAGAAAGATGACATGGTCCTAGTTCTTCCAATCTCATTAACTGGGCAAGCAGGCAAGTGTTTGAAACAGACCACAGAACATAAGGAAATGTTCTTCTCCCAAAAAGGCTGCTCATCAGAATGTACCACTGTAACACAAATGCAGGTGTCACTCTGAGACAGTCATGCTGTGACACACAGGCATATTCAACAAAGAATAGGGGCATCTAGGAGTGTCAGCCTCAAGTCTCTCCTTCCTCCTCACCCAACCACTGTTCAGTTCTCTCAAACAGCATGAGCTGATCTAAGTCTACAGTCCTGTTATCAAGGATGGCAGCATATTGTTCAGCTTCATATGGAATATTTTATTCGGATCAATTATACTGTTATCTTGGGAGCTACTATGAGAAAAATTGGACAACAGATATTTTGCTAAAACCATGGTAATTAGTCAAAAACCAACAATTTTTTACTACCCATGCCTTCCTAGGCTCTTACCAGAGAATAAGTGTCTTGTTCACATGGTGGCAAACATGCAGCAGCCATCAAACACAGCCAGGGCAGCAACTAATAATTGTCACGTAGAGTCTGTAGAAAAGTGTCCTCAAAAACTAATCCATCAGCCTTAGTGCCCTTCTTTTCCTGTGACATTCCTTAAAACCACACTGTGTACCTCACTTGTAATAAACATGTGAAAATAAAAGAGAATCTGTAGATAGGAACAACTTTCTTATGAAACCAGTTTCACAGTAATAACTTGTTTAATAGAAAATCTATTCAGCATGTACACACAAAAAGATGAAAAAAGACTGTTGAATAAGTGACTAATTGGAAAACACAGATGTCTGCTTAAGCAGAGTCCTGCAGCCTCCAAGTTCAGGCTGTGGAAGATCGTGCCACATGCCAAGTGACCAGCACATAGATTTAAATTGCATGAAGTAACAAATATCTGGTTTTGGATACCAAACCAGTTGTTCAATCCTTTTCCTATTAGCCATCATCTGAAACATTCAGGATGGATCATGAAATGAAGGGTAGGCTACAGTTCAGCTTCTCTGGAACACTTACACTGTAATAAAACTCTACCAAAAACCAGTATTCTCAGTTCAGATGAAGCACACAAACCATGTGTTAAACAAGTAAAAGGCTGTATCTAATCCTTTTCTGAAGACAACACAGCCCACAGCCAACACAGCAGGAATATATGAACTCCCACAAAGCAGGGAAATGCCAGAATTACTACCTGTCATGTATCAGGTACAGCCTGTATACCCCTTTATAAAGCAAGGGTATTTATGTGGCCCTAGGAAGCATATGATGGAAATCTCTGTGCAGTGAGACAGCCTGGTGTCGTACAGACACATCAGTTGTGCTTATTCCCACACCAACCAAGCTCTGCAGCTCAAATGTTGAATTAAATTTAAACAGCTCTCCCATCACCACAGGGGCCTAGAAGCACAGCACCAAGTCCGAACCCAATACAGATCTGCTGCAAGTTGGAAACTCCTCTGCTGAGCTGCTGCACCACAGCAAAGAGAGTGTGGAGGATCAGTTATAGAGGTACTTGTAACCTTAGAGTGCTCCTGTAGCTTCCCTGTTTCTAAGCAACCAGTCCTACTCAAACAAGCTGTCTCCAATACCTCTGGCTATGACAGAGAGGAAATGTCTGAGCCCCTTTTTCTCTCCATCCCAACAAGTTTCAACGACTAGATCTAACAAGTTTGTCAAGTCCTTTTCCCCCTCCTTTCACCTGAATGCAGCTGCAGGCCAGGTTGCTTTGAAATTCATACCCTAAATAAGTAGCCTGATGCCTTTCCATAAGAATTGGGAGTGAAAAATGCAAACAGTAGTTGAGGGGGAAGTATCACAAGTCTCCAAAATCACAGTATTACCATGAAATGCAAATCCTAATGGGTTCAGAAGGCGTAAAGTCAGGACTATGCATAATCAGAGATAGCAGGCAGTTTAGGAGCTGAACCTATACATAATTCACAATTTAAGGAATGTCTGTATTGTTCCTCTTTCAAGTCCTAAGCTCTTCAATTTTAACAAAGTCCTTATTTCAAAGGAAATTAATTTTTTTTTCTTTAGTACCACAGCATGAGAAGTACAGATCCATCATTATCAGTTTCACTGGAGAAGCTTGCCTGAAGTCAGGTACATGAAGTTTGGCCAAATTATTTTACAGAAACCACCATTCCCTTTCCCTTCTGGTGCATCACTTCCTTCATGTACAAAACCAACAGAAGACCCCGGACAGCCCCTCTGCTTTGCAGATGCCGTAAGATTCTCTCATAAACACTACACATACCACAGTGAATCACATCTTACTCCATCTGTTCTGGAGAAAAATACTTAATCCATCTCAATAGTAACAACTTAAAATTCAAAAATACCCTAAGTCTTGTACATTTCAAACCTCAAACTTCAGCTCAGAACACTTACTGCAAGGAAGAAGTCTAGTTTTATTCTGTCTTCCCACAGCTCAGTACAGGGTTGTTGGATGAAGTGAGGCAAGGAACGACAGACTTTGCATGAAATCCCACTAGAAACTAAAACTTTGCACTTGTAAACATAGACAATCTATATGTTGGCAGTGAAAGGGCAGGGATGAATAGGAACTACCCATTCCAAGAAATACATGCTAATACATGACTACAGTCTGAATCAAACTACGTCTTATTTTGATAGAGTACAAGATGTACCTACTCCCACTTGCTGTTTTAAGGGGATGCCACAACTCAAAAGGAAAAAGCAAACATACTAGCTTATCTGTTCATGCAAGTCAGTGTCCAATGTCACATTACAAACCCAGCTTTACTGGTGCTTTTAACGAGACACACTAAATGTGAACTCAGGCAGCTGAGGAGCTAGCTTACACTCTGTCTGCTGTCACGAGAGTATGAAGAGGAAGCAACCAAAAATGACCAGACCCAAGGCCTAGATATTGCAACTCCAAGCCTAGAGATGATCTCTCTACAGTTTATTAATCAGCCAGGTCTGTAGGGAACTTACACTAGAATACAATTAAACAAAAGTGACTGCACCTCAAACACTGTGTTCAGTCTCAGGCCTCTCATCACAAGACAGATATCGAAGTGCTGAAGCACCAGGAGGTGTCCAAAGAGCAACGAGGGTATGAAGCACAAATCTTATGAGGAGTGGCTGAGGGAACTGGGGTTGTTTAGCCTGGAAAAAAGGAGGCTCAGGTGTTCTTTACAACTACCTGAAAGAAGGCTGTAGCAAGGGGCCAGTTGGTCTCTTCTCTCAGGCAACAAGCAACAGGATGAGAGGAAACGGCCTTTAAATTGTGCCACAGGAGATTTAGATTGGACATTATGAAACATTTCTTCACTGAAAGGGTAGACAGGCTTTGGAACAGGCTGTCCGGGGAAGCAGTGGAATCACTATCACAGAAGACATTTAAAAGGCATGTGGATGTGGCACTTGGAGACGTGGTTTAGTGGAGATTTTGGCTATGCTGGGTTCGTGGTTGGACTCGATGATCTTAAGAGTCTTTTCCAACCTAAATGATTCTACAATTCTATGATATTCATTTATTAACAGAGTAAATCCAGCTTCTGATGTTCAAAACATGTAAATCAGTGATCTGGGCACTGAAATTGCCATTTTGTTAAAGACCATTTTTTTAGCATCTTTACCTCCGATATCTACCTTAGAGGTGTGTCTCCAAACACCCGCACACCCCCGCAAAGGCACTGGCATCCTGCTTCAGCTCCTCACTTTTGTGCCATTCTTCCTTCTGCTACAGAACACCTTTAGCTGTCTGCAGCAAACCTCAGTATTTAAATGGACAGCAATGACATCTAGTGGCTTGTTAAGAATTTGCCTTTCTAAATTCCCAGCCTGGGCACTCATTTTTAGAAAGGAGACAGAACCCACTGCTTTCAGCATTTCACTTAGCTGCTGCCAACTACAGGAATTGCACCCCAAATTCTCAACAGACTCTTTTCAAAACACACACCACTGTCTCCCCCAACTCAGAGCATTTCCCCCCATCCCTTGCTCAAAGCCTAGGAAAGGTCATGTAGTAGGCACACGTTTGCTTTAGGCCTTGCCTGCAAAACTGAATTTCTGTGGTGCAGATGTAGCTACGGATATTTGTTCTGGATACACAGGGCTGGGGCTCCCACGCACTGTTTTGGTTATGCTGCTCCTCAGCTGCATTGGGCTAAGTGGTAGGAATTATTCACACACACAAGGACAAGAACCAAGGCCACATCATTTTTAACAGCTGGTAGAGTTCATTCATAGCTTAAAATATATACAAAGGACTGCAAGTTCTAAAATGTAACTGTGCTCAAATTACAAGGAGAAAAGATAAAATGCTATTCTGAATGCAAGGAGGAAGAGATCATGCAGATTAGATTTATGGGAGAACAGTAAGCAGTTCACTTCCCTCCACCACCACAAACCCACCCCACCCCCAAGAAAAAAAACACCCTCTGACCTTTTTCACTGGGTGATGTTGCAAAATTTCCAAGAAGCACAGGTAAGTGGTTACTGAAACTTTTGAAACATGTGACAATGTAAAGAAAGTTCAGAAGACACCTTTAGGTATTTTTGTATTAACGGCATTAGTCATTTAATCACTGCTGCAGTCTTTGCCAGCAGTAACACTCTCTATAATCTTGAAAACAAATCACTTAAATGATTTTTCAGTTAGCAATGGTGAGGAAGAATGAGATTTGTGGTACATTTATCTGGTGCATATGCCTGCAGCCCTCAGAGAATATTGCATACTAGTCATTAAAAAATACCTAGTTCTAGTTTTGTTAACTGAGACCTGTTATTACCCAAGACTGGGATCAGAGGTGCCTTTCCCCACCATCCCATCTCAGGCAAAGACTAGAGGGTTTTTATTCACTTGCTATACCTCACTTCCCACAGCTTCTTCCAATATTATGGACAAGTAGGTCACTCTGCAATGGTCTATTTAGTGATGCGACTTCTCCAGCAGAAACAGGAAAAGAATGGGGGACTACAGTAATTCTGATATACCAGGAAAGCATCCTGTAAAAGCCCAAAAGAGATGGAATAAGTATCAAGAACATGTCAAAATAACCCCTGCATCCAAATCAGCTGATACCCATGTTCTGCTAAAGGCCACTTACCTTTGATCAGAAACAGGTTTGGGTGGGAGGCTACTGCTGGTTTGTAATGACATATACAACCTTAAATTTCACACTGCTTACAGGAAAAGATGATGATTCACAGGAGTGGCCAGTTATAACAGGTTTAATGGTAAACTTCAAAAGACATCACATTTAGTTTTCATCACAAATTCTTTTGCCAGACCCATCAACTTATTCAAAGCAAAAGGCTATGCAGAGCCAAAGAAAACTACAGCATGTGGGTTTTCTGGACCACTGCCAATGGAACCACTGACACAGTGCCTTCTGACAAGCCAGCAAACACATACCACCAGGTGGTAATGGGACTGCCTACCCCATGGCTCCATCAAAGAAAAGAGGACCTTGAAACCTCAGGTCTTCCTACCTTCATATCTGTTTTTTATTACTCATGTCATTTTACACAGATAAAATTCATTCATTCCAGGCTGATGCTCCCAAGAAAGCATAGATTTGTTTGTTCATTTGATGTTCTGAACTCAGAATTCTTAGGTCAGATCCTTGAGGAAACCAACACATATTCTCCTACAATAACGTGAAGACACATTTCTACAACTCTACAAACAGGGTAAGTGATTAGGAGACTGAGAGAGGTATTCAAGACAACCACACATATTCATGTGAAAGAACTGAGGTGGTTTTTCAGAAGACAGTATTTTCTATTGCCTTAATGACAGGAATTGTATTTTTTCTTTTAAAACATTCAATTCGTCTGTCAATTACTACCTTTGTGATTCAGTCCCAAACAGCAAAACCTAATCAAAATTTTATTTTCTTAAAACAAAACAAGGAACCCTTGCTACACTGCTAACAAAAGTTTTTTCTTCTCTCACTCACAACATAGTGGTTGCTACCTTCTGGGAAAAAATTTCCAAGTTGGAGCAATAGACAGAAGCATTGCCTTGCAGCCATCTCCAAAAAGTGAAAGGCAAAAGACTGTTTAGGCACAAGGTACTAGCTTCAAAGGGCAAAGCAAATTTCACACCAACAGAACTTTTCTGTAGACTACCCTTGAGCAAACTTCTGATTAGATCTTGAGTCTAATGCTCAAGTGCAGCTTGAAGAGAACCACAGCACGACATACAGAGTGTGTTCCTGCTTGTACAGTATCAGTTGGAACCTTACTACAGCATCTATCAGTTTTAGTTTGGAGTGAGGACAAAACCAAGACCCACTATACAAAGGCAGTCATAGTAGAAAGAGGATGGAAAAAGGAATGAAGGGGCATTTTGAGAAACAGTACTAACAGAAAATCCAAATGTGTGATTTTGTGGATAAAGCTTGTGAGAAAGAGAATTAGACAACTTGAACTGCAGGCAAATTATTTTAGTGTATTTTGAGACACTTCTGCTTGAAAATTATACACATTCATGTATCACATTGTATAGAAACATGTATTTGTGTAGCATGATGTTTATAAAATATAAATATGTAAGAGCTTCTGTCCTTTCATGTTCTTTCTATGTATGCATTTATAGACTCTCAACAAAAAGGAAACAGAGAGCAATTCTAGCTTTGAAACTGATGAATGAAGACTACACTGCTTAGTGGCCTTCCCTACCTTGCTCTTTCAGCTTGTCTTCACCAAAACAAATAGCATGCAACAGAGTAGATAAATCACAGTTTGTTCCCAATTCCTTCTGGACAACAAGGCACTCCATTTAGCTTCACACTGAGAACCTCAGAAGAACTGCAAGCAGAAACATCTGCTGAATATATTCCATTAGGTTAACTCTAAGTATTGTTAAAGTTCTTAGACAGCCATAGCTATATCTCCCCATTTCTCAAGACTAGTTCTCTCTAACCCTGGTAAAAAGACTGCACTACCCTTTGTTTAGAGTTGCACAGAAGTCACTGTGTTCCTGCTCCTGGAGGTTATACTCTCACCACAGAAGCTTCACAATTTGTTTGACAGTTGAAGAGTTGGAAAACTACAGCCAGCTTTGCATTTCCTCTTCATACTTTTGGGGATCAATAAAAGGCTTGTCAATGGACCGGATCATCAGCTCACCACAGTACACACATTCAGCTGCCACAATATCATCAATGTCAGCTTTGATCTGTTCCCGGCTCTGCTGCCCCTTCCCCAAGCTAATGGTGTCTGCATCCTTGGGACGATGGTGGCTCTTGGATGGCTGGCTGGTAGCTGCCAGCTTCTTCTGAAGATCTTCAAGTTTTGCCTGCTTATAGGCAGGAAGGTTTGGGAAAACTGCTTGGAGGAGACAGTCATAGTGAAACATGTGACCACACAGGAAAAGGTAAAAAGGGCGGTTTAGAAGTGGAAAGTCACAAGCAGCACATTTATCCTGAGGCTCCACAGAGCCATACTTATTTCTCATTTCCTGGATGTCCTCTCGAATCCTCTTGGCACTCTGTGTGGCTTCCTCCATCTCCCTTTTCAGCTCCTCAATGTGCTTGTTGTAATCCTCCAGGGAGTTACAGATTGCCTCCTTGAAATGGTCAATAGTGACAAAGTCTGGAAAGAATGGCAGCACATCTTCAATCTTCAGCAGAGCACAGCTGGAGAGGCAGGCCATGGCCTTCTTGACATCCTTCTCTTCCTGAACAACATGGCGAGCGATCTTCAACCACAGCTTCTTCCGGAGTTCCTCATCATCCTCAGGAAGATCTGCACAGGACTTGGCAAGATCAACATCCACCTAGAAGTTGGACAGACAAGGAAACAGAGTTAAGCTTCCCTTTTTGTTTATCCACAATTCAATTTCAAAGTCTGCTGTCCATTTTAAGAGGCATTTAGAAAATCTCCATTGCTATCTCACTGCCTAGGGCTGCACTACTGGCCTGCTCCTTGTTTCCACGTCAAACACCTCTCCACCAGTACTCCTCACTGAAGACTAGCTTGCTACCCAACAGAGAACAAAGGCTAGCACAGAAAGGGCAAATGCATGTTATACTATCTTTGCTGGCCACACATTCCAGCAAACACACAGCAATTCCAACAGGAAAAAAAATCCAGCATCTCCCTGAAGGTCAGACTAGGCTGACAAAGGCTTCTGTGATAATTACAAAAGCTAGGAATAGGAAGCAATTAGAATCTTTAACAATAGCTGTACAAATCTTGCATAAATGCAGATATGTTAAAGGTATTTTATGTCAGAGACTGAGCTTGAGACAGACAGTACTCCTCCTTGTACTCTCCATGCCCCCACTCTCAGTTATGGCTTGTCAGTCAGCTGCCTACTTGAAACAGCTTGAAAGCACAGTTAACAGAGCCAGGTCTTTCTTCCAAGCCTCAGCTGCACAACTTTGATATACCAGTGAGTCTGTCCAGTTCCTCTCAATGCTCTGCTGTTCAAGGTAACTTGAACAAGCTACCTTCCTGTGTATCACAGCATGCACAGACACACACACACCTGTAAGGCGAGATCCACAGCCTCCTCATATAATTCCATCACTTTGTAAATGTGGACACACGCACGGTGGTGCCCGTGCTCTGCACACAGGCGCAGTGCATACTTCAGGTCGTAGTGGATCCTGTTTGGGTTGGTTCCTGCTTGCTCCAGGTATGACAGCAGCGAGTCCGGCCGACACAAAGCATAAAGAGACAACAGGTAGTTGTGAATGGCTTGCTGGGTTTCCTCCAGCTGGTAGACACAGAACTCCATGTATCTAATGGCTTCGTTGATCTGCTGGGTGCTGGCACTCTGGCTGTAGTTAACAAGGGCTGGAATGAGGTTCCTGGCATCCAGTCTAGAGCCCATAGAAATCCAAGCGTCAACTACCTTCTTGGGAATATGCTGGATGAGAACCGGAGAGAACTTGTAGAAGAGTTTCTCGTCTCTGTGCCTGGACAGCACATTTAGAGCCTCATCGTACTCGTCGTGCTGGCAGTGGTGAGCTACCACTCGCTCGTAATCCTGCATGATGACTGCAAAGTAGACCATGTGCTCTGTGTCGCCATGGCTTGCCAACAGCTCATAAATAGATGCTCGATTATTAAAAAGACAGTCTTTGTTTTTCGGACTGCTCAGGAAAGTGCGGAACTTCTCCCGTGTATCCAAATAGAGATTTCGCTGTGAGGGATCTCCTTGCAATATACCCAGCCAGTTCAGGTACAGCTCTGTCAACCACGTGGTAAGCAGAGTGGTCTGTGTCTTCTCCGAAGGCTTTAGGTTACTTAGCTTCTTAATCAGAAACTCCATCAGGGCCTCCTCTTGCTTGGCTTCAATGAACTTGAGAGCAATTTCCTCGAAGTAATTCTGGGTCAGTGCGTAACATTTGGCACTGTCCAGATACCTCTTGTTTTGGAAGCAGTGCTCTGCCTCTTTGGCCAACACAATGTCAAGACACTCTGGACGGTCCTTACAATACTCTTTTGCTAAATCAAACTTGTTCATATTCATATACATCTTCCACACATCTCTAGATTCCCGCTGGACATGGTAGCGGAACACTACTTTCTCAGTGTGGATCCATATCTGCTGGACTGTGGGATCTTTAATCATGCGTGTCAGCACGCCAAACTTCTCCAGGAACAGATCCTGGAAAACAACCTGTCCATTCAGAGTGCAGACAGCCTTCACCCTGTCAGGCAGCAGCAACAGGAAGTGGAACTGAGTAAGCACAATGGATATTGGCTTGTTCACAGTTATGTCAATATCAGGGGGATAAACCCAGACCCGTTCATCACTCAGAATTGAATCAGGACGGCTGTAATCCAATGTACCATATAAAACACCGTTTCCCATCATCCAGGCAAAGGAGCGTGGGCTGGAACGCAGTTTTGGAGTGTAAAAGGCTATCTCGCTGAAACCCAAGTTGGCTGGAAACTCCCGAAAGCTGGGCAGATGGTCAGCATGCACAGCAAATATGGAGCTGAAGCCTTGCTGCTCTGTCCCTTCAGGCACTTTGCCAACAAACTGAAAGAGTCTCTTCCTAGTGGTGGCTATAATAAAAAATTTCCCGTCTATCCCTCGTTCAATTTCCAAGCAGCAGACTGGGGCAGGTCCAGATTCCTCCTCCAGAGTGTAGACCTGTCGGAAGTACTGGTCAGGGTTAGTGCTGAAGAGGCTTCCTTCGCTGACAGAGATTTCAGCCTCATAGATCTGCCCCTGGGATGTCCCCACCAGGATAGGCCCTGTGTTGGTTTCTGAACCAAGAAATTTGTTCCAGCCCACACTTTCAACCAAGTGTCCTTTCCAGCGGGAGAGCGTCCGCACTTTCTGAACGCTTCTGTTCAGGTAAAGGCATTCGCTGGTGTTCAGAGCAATCAGGAGATGAGAGCCTGCCAACAGCAGAGTTGTAAGGGAGGGAGAAGGAGAGAACAAATCAAGACTGTGCCTAAGCAAGCCAAATTCCTGAAGCTTCTAATCCTAACATTTGATAAGCTCCAATATCAACATACTTAATCCAAGACTTTCCCAGGCATTCATGGGAATGTGGGGGATTTCCATGCTGGATCAGAACAGTAGTCCATATGTTGCAATGTTAAATAACTGGTACCAGATGCTTTAGCAAGAAGGTATTCTGTCTCAATAAATGTTCTAAGGATAAACACTTCCCACAGTTCCCTCCTATCGCTGGCAGTTGGTGAGAGACGAGCATCTCTTTCCAAACTTTTGTTTAGTTTTTTAAAATCAGCCTCAGCTACAGTGAACTGCAGATGTTTTATGGCCCTTTTCAAAAATTCCTATGTAAACCATACAGCAGAGTGAGACTGCAAACACTTCCTTTGATTGGTTTTCGCAGCCTTGCTCAGAACAGCCTAACTGCATGTGTTCATCTTAGAGTCTGAAAACACAACACAGGCACAAGCCCCTGCTTTACTAATAGCAAAAGGGCAAACCAGTGGGCAGGGGCCCTGGGAAACAGAGTTTGGCTCACAGAAGATTGATCTGTTCTCCTTATGTACAATGCAGAACGAGAACTCCTTCACCAGCACTTGCTCTGCTGTGTTCACTGTCTGTAAATCCATGACCCACTGCCTCCTCACCTGTGTGGTCCAAAAACATCTTGTAGACTTTGGCTTCATCTTTGCGTCCCAGCTCTACCTGATTAGGTTCATCTGGCTTTCCAAGATCAATCCTGCAAAGAGAAACCATGAAAGCATGCTGCCAACAAAAATTCACATACCTGTAACTCCTCACCTGTTTTCCATATTGGGCTCATGGCTTTTTATCCAGTTTGCAAATGTAAGTTCTCTAACAACTTAAGGAAGAAAAAAGACAGCAGGGGAGAAACAAACAGTAACTTCAGGATTCTGGCAGCATTACCTGAGAAGGGTGTCTTTCCCAAGGCTCATACAGAGCTGGTTAGAGGAGACCACTAAGCTGTTAATTTTCTCAGGAGGAGCAAAATCAATCCTCTGCTTGTTAAATATTGGCGTTTCCTTCTCCAGTCGTGCATTGACATATCCTGGAGAAAGAATGAGAACACTTAAGACACTAAACAAGACAAAAGCCCTCAACGACAACCCCAAACTACATCAAAATCCAGCCTAAAAGACCAAAAAGATCATGTCCTGCTCCAAGTTTTACTGAAAAGGAAGTGTGCTCTATGGAGCAGGAACACATAAGAAAAAAATCTCTAATTCCAGCCCTACTGGTGTTGAAAAAGACAGTGTAGTAGTGAAACGTAGCCTGCTACTAGTAGACAAATCCTCCAGTTGTCTATTCCACCAATGCTTTCTCCTTGCCTCTGTCTCACCTCTAGACCAGCTGCAGGATCCTTAAAATACACTTTTTCCAGAAGAAAGAAGCACATGCAGGAAGAGACAAAGCAACCACAACCTGAGTAGGCAGCCTTGTGCTTAGCACGTGCTTTTTTCTTACACACTGATCCACACCCTAAACACTATCCATTTATACAAGTGTGCATTCCTTTATTTCCAGCCAAGTAGAACTGATGTTCTTCTTTTCAGATTAGGGAGCTGCTATACCACAGTTTAAGTTTGCTGGTATGAACTGCAGTTCAAAATACGTACAGAAAGCTCCCAAGGTGCAGATTCATATGATATCACAACTAACCAATAAATACGTTTTGATTTTTATATTTTTATATATATATATAAAAGGGAATTATTACTTTGAAAAATCCACGCGTTATCACATCATCAAGTCAAATTTATCCAGGTAATCTCAAATTTTTTTCAGACTGTCACCTGGCAAAGCAAGGCAAACTCAGCAAGGAAACTTAAATGCAAGAAGGAAAGGAAACAAATAGCACCTATACAGAAGTAAGGGGTTAGAGTTAAGGAGAAGCTGTTTATGGTTTAATTCAGTCATAGTTCAAGCCAAAATATTGGATTTTAGCGTTCTGGACTCTTTAGGCCTGTATCCATTACATTTATAACACCCATAGGATCATCACCATTAATATGAGGAATTTAGCTATTGTTCCTAATAGGAAAAGGATGAGCTTCTTTAATACACAGTTCTCTATACAAAGAAGATGTCTATTTTATAACATTCATTCCTTTCAAACAGTCTCCTCCCTCATCTTGTCCCCAGTGTCCCTCTTCTGTTTAAGCAAGCTACTACTACAGCAATTCCTACCCTGATTTCTGGGCAAAGCCACATATTTCCTCAGACCTTTTAGTCTGCCCAAAGATCTAAGATGACCAGTGTGGTCAAGTCTAGTGGGTCAAAGCAGGCTTTTCAAAGCTGCAGCTACAGTACTTGAAGTTCTCAATGCAGCAGGACTTTAGGTGGGATACAGAGCCCCTGCTTGTTTATCTACAACTTTGAGAAACAGTACTCACAGTTTAACAAGCACAGGGAACAACTCCCTGAAACTGAGGAATAAGTTTCAACATCTCCCAAAATTGCAAACCTAACCTCAAGGACTGCTTTCAGGAAGTTAGCTATTGTATCCTTTTACAAAATAAATTTACTTAAACTTCAAATTCCCCACAACTTTTACCAACCCAAATTTTATTAATAATCGCCTGTGTGGCCTGATTTAAGAATAACTGACATCCTGATTAGGCTGTGCCTTTGCAATTAAACAGTTTCCCAAACTTCCTCTGCCAATATCAACTGTCAGCAAACAAGCAGGTTTCTCAACTCTAAGACAGCCGTGACTGAAGACAGTGTTGCAGCAATCAAGAAGAAAAACTGAGTCCTAGAAAATTCATTTTCAGTGACACAACTCATCCAAACACTGTTCTGCACAACACCTATTCAGGCCACTTATTCTTCATCTAACATTACACAACGAAATAACCGTGCCTGTCAAAACAAACAAGGGGAACATACCTACTTCAGTACCTAGACTCAGAGTAACTCTGTCAGAGTATTTATACTCCATAACATATACAGCATGACAGAATTTATCAATTCTTATCACATATACAAACCTCACAACCTGGTTTCCACAGAAGTTACCAGTGGGCAACGCCACACAAGAGAAGAAACTTGAAAGAATGTGTCCATGTATTTCTAAACTTGTAACTAAAAAAACGCCATTTCTGCATTGCAGCTGGCGCTACCAGGACATTACCAAGTAGAACAGGATTCTCTCATTTCCCTGCCACACTCAAAAAATATTGAGAGGCGACATCTACTAGAAAATGGTTATTGAACCTAATAAAACTTGAATTTATCACGGAATAATAATGGAATAAATGCCTCTGACATGAAAGAAAAAAAAGACTGGTCATCACACCATTACTTTACCCTGATGGGACACCTCCCTGAACAGTATGGTATACCAAAGCTTCACATCCCTTGACAGAAAAGTGCAGTAGTGATACAGACTGCTCTGCTGGTCACGTTGCCATCAGGCATTCAGCCTAAAGGAATCCCTCCAGACGAACGAAGTCTTTGGTACACTGCGCCTGGGTTAGGGAAGGAACTCCGCGCAGGAACAGCTGTGCACACATCCATAACACGGTAAAGCACGGCTTCCTCAGAGAGGAACAGAAAAAAAGAAGCAGAGTGACGAGACGTTCTCAACCCCTACCACAGCTCTGAGCTGCACAGGGCCGAGGTGTGGCTCGCTGCAACTTGTGACCACGCAGGCCCCTGCCACTTCTCGCACCCGCGTTCGCTCCGCGCAGCGCCCCAGGCCAGAGCCTCCCACGCACAGGCAGCACCGCGGTTCCGCCGGGCTGACCTGCATCGCCACTCTGCCGAGCCAGGAATCAAGAGCTCCCTGTCTCTAAACACTTCCCACAGAACGCCGTGGAAAAAAGCAGCCGCAGCCGCGTCACGCACACGGTGACACACCTCTTCCAGGCAGCACAGCCTGGCACGCCCTGCTCCCACCCGGAGTGCCGCCTCGCCTCCCCCTCTCAGCAGGACGGCCGCACGCGGGAGGCCCCGGCGCACACGTACCGGAGTGCGGGATGCCCACGCTGGCGCGGCTGTGCTGCACGGCGGCGGAGCGGTGCAGGGAGTCCTCGTACTCGTCCAGGATGGACGCCATGGCCCAGCGCGGCCCCAGCGCGCCGCGCTCCGCTGACCCGCGCCGGGCGCGCATGCGCGGGAGGGGCGGGGCCGGCGGGAGGGGCGCTCCCTCAGGGCGGTGGCGCTGCGAGCGGGCGGGCCCGG